>OY740804.1:40168921-40371421 GCA_963514005.1 Raja brachyura | reverse complement strand
GCTTGTTTTTGCCTCATTCTTGAGTACTTCCAACAGTTTTAGTATTTAAGACGATTTCTCACAGTTACTGAGAAAACTGTCAGTAACAAACATTTGGGCATGAAAGTAAAGACACAAAGTGCTGGAGTAACTCAGCGGGTCAGGTAGCTTCTCCGGTGAGGCCTGACCCATTGAGTTACTCCAGCACTTTGTGTCTTTTTTTGTAAACCACCGTCTGCAGTTCCCTGTCTCTACCTGGAACCACACCAGGATACACACAGCCAGGTATGTTGAAGGCACATATCCAGGTGCACACATATGATTCCACCTTGTTTCATTGCTTTAACTACTGCCTCCCAAAAATGTGTAAATCTTCCTTTACATTGAATAGAATGTTGAATATTTGTTTGTGAACGTTGAAATCTGACTCAATTTGTGAATTGTGATGGTTCATAGCGATGAGATATTTGATCATTTCTGAGCTAAAAAGGTGCAAGTGTACATTGTGAGACCATTCGGAGACTTCAGTATGTGTTGCAGGCTTAATGTGCAGGAAGGAACTGCAGAAACTGGTTTACACCGAAGATGGACACAAAAAGCTGGAGTAACTCAGCGGGACAGGCAGCATCTCTGGAGAGAAGGAATGGGGTCGAGACCCTTCTTGTGTTGCAGTCTGCCTCCCCAGTGTGGTACTGAATGATGCTGAGCAGTGCTTCACATGTAACGGGAAACTAAAGGTCCCATCTACACTCCAGTAGATGTAAAAAATCCCATTTTGTTATTTTGACCAAGAGGCCATGTTGGAACTTCTGCTTCCTGGACTATGTCTGGGAGACTAAAGGGCCTGTCCCACCAGCATGCAACTCTATGCGATGAGCGCAACCTAACGTGGTCGCTTGAGCCGTCCGGCGTCGCGGGGCTGGTCCCACTTCGATCGTCGGAGCCGTGCAGAATTATGTGGAGTGCGTCCCGATCGCGCAGGGCTCCATAAAACTGACCGTGTTCAAATATTCCGCGCGGCAACGGCTTGTCGGCTCGCAGTCGCCTCGACGCATTACACACCGCCTCGACGTCGTGCCTCCGTGACCCTCTCTGTAGGTGCCTCCGTGACCCGTTGTTGGAAACGGTTGGAAACGGCCCTGTACAGGGATCACCCGACCTCCACGTGGCCCCCATTTCTAATTTGAGCGCGCTCATCGCATGGAGTCGGATGCTGGTAGGACAGGCCCTTTAGTCCAGGAAGACAAAAATGCTGGAGAAACTCAGCGGGTGAGGCAGCATCTATAGAGCGAAGGAAATAGGTGACGTTTTGGGTCGAGACCATTCTTCCTGCTTATAGGATGTAGCTTTTACTGCCTGATAAAATTTCAAAAGTGCTTTATTAACATTCTTGATGTCACTATATAATAACAACACCTTTGTTATTAAGGTTCTAAAATGGAGTGGTATATACTCCAATCTTATTGCCAAATGTATAAATAAATCTGATGGGAATCTGTTCGATGCTGATGATTTACAGAGGATATTTTATCACCAGCAGACAGGTTCTATTTAAGAAATGTCAATTTCTATTTACGAAATGCCTATTTAAAAAATGTCAATTTGCCTCGAGCGGGCAGATTTGTTTAGTTTAGTTTTGCCTTTCCAGCATTCGGTTACTCTGTTTACCAACGTGCATAGTAAACCTCTTGTACTTGCATAGCAAGTTGAGTATGTAGCACGCCATGTGTATCAAAGAGATTGCTGAACACATCGGGAACCTCCATGGTCCCCTCTTGTATTGTCATTGAACCCACCTGACCTCCCTCCCCCATCTGGGATTTGATCCATAATCGAACGCGCGCCCAGATCTCTTCCCTTTTGTAATTCTCGCCTTCTTCCACATCACCAATTCACCATTGGTGCCTCTGCCTTCAAGTGCTCCAGGAGTTCTCTCCCTGCACCACTCCTTCTATTTCTCGCACCTCCTGTGAGAAACTCATAGAAGAACCTTCCTGGACTAAGTCTGGCTCTCTAATATCTCACACTATGGCTCAGGATCAGATTTTGGTTGTTTTTGCACAAAATCCTTTGGGAAATGTTCCTGCACCATTGAAGTTTGTGTTATTATTGTGGTGGGTGCTGAATATTATGTTAAATGTTAATATAATGAAAGGCGCAAGTGAAGAAGAATTGACAATGTGCCATGAAAGTCAACTTGTCATGGCCACGCAGGAGATTCTCAATTTCATTCAGTGAACAACTGGGAACATGGTGCCAAGCGGAGGGGACTTGTAAAATGTTCAAACATTCATAAACATGCATGCTAGATGGTGCCGGTAACTTTGATCCCACTCTGGATGGACTTAAAGTGGACCTGTGCCAATTAACATTGGTAAGACACATGATGATGGAATTGTACCATTATGGATTTAATTATGCTGAGAAGATGGAGAGATTGGTGTTAATTTCTATGGAGTTAAATGACGGATGTTGCCTGTGTGATTCTAGTTGTGTCGTTTTTGGTTGCACAGTTCTGGTTGCCTCACTAGGATGTGATTCCACTGGGACGGATGAAGAACCAATTCACCAGTCGTTGCCTGGGATGGAGAGTATCAGTTTATAGGAGAAACTGGATAAGCTGGGTTTGCTTTCCATGGAGCAGAGTAGGTTGTTGGGAGACCCGATGGAGATGGTTACAATTATGAGATGGTGGATAGTCAGATCATTTCCCCCATGGCTGAGGTGTCTATTACCAGAGGTGAGGAGAAAGGTTTAAAGGGAATCTGAGGAAGAATGTTTTCACCTAGAGATAGTGAGCCAGATACTCTCACAATATTTAAGAAGCATCTGAACAAGCACTTGAAGAACCAAGGTGTTGTGGGCAATGGACAGAGTGCCAGTTAATGGGGTTAGTATAGATAGCTGAAGATAGGCACAAAAACCTGGTGTAACTCAGCGGGTCAGGCAGCATCTCTGGAGAAAAGGAATAGCTGACGTTTCAGGTTGAGACCCTTCTTCAGACTGATAGCTGCAAGATGGTTGGCAAGGACATGGTGGGCGGAAGGGTATAGTTCTGTGTTATATTACTCTAATTAGAGAGAAAGGAACATTGGTAATTGGAGTCACAGACTGAGGAGAGCTGGCAGAAGTACCGAGGGGGAATGGGGAGACGTGGTTTTTATTCAGTGAGTTGTTCTGATCTAAAATTTACAGCTTAAAAGATTGACGGAAGCAGACTCAATATCGATTTTCAAAAGGAAATTGGATAAATATTTGAAAGAGAATATTTTGCAAGAGGCTTTGCTGAAAAAAAGCACGAGAGTGTGATTAATCGACTCATTGCTTCAAAGAGCCAAAATAAGCATGATCGGCCAAATAACCTATTCAGATGCAAGTCGGGACATGTCACCCCTGATGAATAACAAGGAAGGACCAAGGAAAATGTCTCCTTTCATTCCACTAAAGAGCTCAAGTGTGGAGACTTTAAAGTACACACAGGATATTAAACGGAAAACCAAAGTCACATTGAAGGTGGGCCTGAAATGTGAGTGAATATCCAAACAAAGAGACACGGTTTGGAATTGAGAAAGGGGCGTTTAGCACAGTCTGTCAGGGGATTTATGGCACCCAGAAAGTAAGGAAGCATCCCAAGGTGCATGGGCAGCATTGGCAATGATTCACACGGGAACATACTAGGGCAGGTGAGGCAAGGCTCGCGTTGAGAGCCATGTTTTGGACACACGGGTAACGATTTTTAGATTGAAACTTTCTGAGTTGCAATAATTTCTATGAGGGGCTAATGTAGGTCAGGGGTGATGGGTAAGCATGGCTGGGGCGAGTCAGAAAACTAATGGTTGAGTTTTAAATGAATTCCAGTTAATGGTGCGTTGGAGAATGGCCAGGGTTACATGGAATCATAAAATTGCATTAACCGCAGAGAAGTTTAAGAAGGAACTACAGATGCTGGAAAATCAAAGGTAGACAGAAATGCTGGAGAAACTCAGTGGGTGAGGCAGCATCTATGGAGCAAAGGAAATAGGTGACGTTTTGGGTCGAGACCCTTCTACAGAAGGTCATTTCACTCTGGTGCCACCTTTCACATTGATTCATCAGTGAACGACCAAAAAAGCTTCTCATGAGCACTGGTTCAGATTATTGTTCAAACTTCTTCTTCCTTTGTATTAAGTTCATAAACCATAGGAGCAGCGTTTGGCCATTTGGCCCATCGAGTGCATTCCACCGTTCAATCATGGCTAATCTATCTTTTCCTCTCAACTCCATTTCCCTGCCTTCTCCCCGTAACTGTTTGATACCCTTGCTAATCAATAACCTGTCAATCTCCACTTTAAAAATCCTAAAACTTGGCCTCCACAGCCATCTGTAGCAATGAATTCCACAGATTCACTACCCTCTGGCTAATGAAATTCCTCCTCATCTTCACTCGAAAGGAGATCAACCCATCTCCCCTCTTCATAAACCCATCCTCCCCAAGGTACCAAGCACAGGATCAATGTGTCGGAAGGAACTGCAGATGCTGGTTTAGACCGAAGATAGACACAAAAAGCTGGAGTAACTCAGCGGGAGAGGCAGCATCTCTGGAGAGAAGGAATGGGTGACGATTTGGGTCAAGACCCTTCTACAGACTTCACCCATTCCTTCTCTGCAGAGATGCTGCCTGTCCCCTATTCTAGAATGTTGTGCCATTCGTAAGCACAGGATCAATCTCTCCACCTGAAATGCTGGAGAGCAAGCAGTGATGTGGTTTAGGGCTTGGGGCTGTGGAATCATTGGCGTATATATCGCAGAGACCTCGTGTCTGTCTTGGTCCATTGAAACAGCAATGCAACTCACCCACTCCAAAGTTCAGCAATTCCCCTTCCCTCAATTGTTTATGATGTTATTTTTGAATTTGCTTCCAGCATCTTATCAGATAGTACTCTCCAGACCATGCCAACAGCCCACTCTGTAAGGTCGTTTCTTCATTGAAGTTTTCTTTATCAATTGTCATAAATCCAAGTCCTCTGGTATTTTGACTAACATTGCTGAAAAAAGATTTCTCACTCTCTGCTCTATCGAGCCCTTCATCCTTTGGAAAACATCTTAATCTCCTCTTCTCCAAGCAGAACAAATCTATCAAGAGAAATGAGGAACTGCAAATGCTGGTTTATACAAAAAACAATACAAAATGCTGGCGTAACTCAGCGGCTCAGGCAGTATCTGTGGTCAACATGAATAGGTGATGTTTTGTGTTGGGACCCATCTACACACCGGTCTATCATCCTTTATTCCTTTTTTGGAGAACTCTCTGGATTATCACAAGTCTCCGACAACCCTCTCAAATATAATTTGCAGATGGGACCACTTCTCCAGCCGAGATTGATTTGTAATTCTGAGGTCCTCAACTATCCTTTAGTAGTTGCCTTTCTCTGCTCCCTGCTGCTCTCATCTCAGCACTTTGTTTTGTCATAGTTTCTCAACGGCACTGTAGGTCATGCAGTTCATCCAGAAGATGCTAGCTCTCAGAACATAACCATTTTCCCTGGAATTAATTCCCATTTCCCCACACATGCATGGCAGCTCCGCCATAATTCTGCTCCACCACCAACTCCAGGGGCAGGTTACAGTTGCCAGCAGAACATCTTTGGGATATGGGAGCAAACGGCAGCACAGCGGTAAAACCCACAGGACCACAGGGGCAAAACGCACACTCCAGGAAGGCTCAATTGCGGGTCAGGATCAAACCCTTGGGCTGTGACGCAGATAATCTTGGTACCTTTCACATTAATGCGAACTAGAAAATTCCACACCAGAGGCACTTACATTATCAAATGTAACTATCGCTTTTCCAACCGATCATCTAAACAAGATATTTTAGTTTAGTTTATCATCACATGAACTGATGTACAGTGCAAAGCTTTTGTTGCGGCCAAACCAGTCAGCGGAAAGCCAAAATGTGATTGCAATCGAGACGCTCACCGTGTACTGATACATGAATAATGTGAATAATGTTTAGTGGAGGATAAAGATAGTCTGAGGGTCTCCAATGAGGTAGATAGTACTTCAGGACTGCTCTCTAGCTGGAGATAGGATGGTTCAGTTGCCTGATAACAGCTGGGAAGAAACGGTCCCTGAATCTGTTGGTGTGCATTTTCACACTTCCATACCTCTTGCATGATCGGAGAGGGAAGAAAAGGGAGTGACCAGGGTGCGACTTGTCCATGATTATGCTGCTGGCTCTGCCGAGGCAGCGTGAGGTACAAAATTGAGTCAATGAAAGGGAGGTTGGTTTGTGTGATGGTCTGGGCTGGTCCACAATTCTCTGCAATTTCTTGCCGTCTTGGATGGCGTTGTTCTCAAACTAAGACCCTTTACAATTGTAAATGAGAGAACCAAGGTCTGTTTTAAATCTTCTGAAAATGAGACAGGGCTTCCTTCCCTTCAGGATGGTCAAAGATCCTTAGTGGTTGTGGAGCAATCAATCTTTTGGAATCGGATAGATCAAGAAATGTCCACAATAACCGAACCGTATCGTAAATATACAGAGAACCTTTAATGTCACTTCCCTCTGGAAGGCGACTCCGGACTGTCAAAGCTGCCACAGCCAGACATAAAAACAGTTTTTATCCACGAGTAGTTGCTCTACTCAACAGCCAAAAATCTGTGGCCATCCTTTGATCTGGTATTTTGTTGGTTCACATGCTTGATCAATGGTGTTTTATCATTAATGTTTAGTGTTTTCTTAGTCATTCGTAACTGTCACTGTATGTCATGTTGTTGCTTGTGGGCGGAGCACCAAGGCAAATTCCTTGTATGTGAATACTTGGCCAATAAACCTACTTACTCACTTACATAATAAGATGTACAAGACACTCACGACCAACATTTGACGACATCACACAGAGTGAATTGGGAGTGGGTTTGGAGAGAAGGAATGTGCAGAGTTTCACACGCACAGCCAAGAACCAGGAGGTTTCAATATCCAATCTTCAGTTAGGATAATAGCCAAGGGCCTGGGAACAGGAGGAAGGATAATGGGAGAATTACATAAGGGAAATTTTACAAGAGAAAATGTTTGGAGCGTCTAATTATTTGCAGAGATTCCCAGTTATCGTGCTTGGCTCAGATTGGGCTTCAGTGCAGGCTCTCGTGTTTCTGACTTGTTTACGGAAACTAGAATCTTTTTCACTACATATATACAATGATGATATATGTTTTTGTTTTGTAACTATCCCGATTAAGTGGTCAGTCGGACTTGTCAGTGGATGAGCTGGAGTATAACATGAACCTTTCCCTCACCATTACTATTCTCGTTTGCCGGGCCAAGGAACGTATGAATTATAAGCGATGTGTGGGAAGGAACTGCAGATGTTGGTTTACACTGAAGATGGACACAAAGTGCTGGAGTAACTCAGCGGGTCAGGGTGACGTTTTGGTTCGAGACCCTTCTTCAGACTAAGAGTCAGCCTGCTTTAAAAAGTCACTATCAGTCTGAAGAAACATCACCTATTCCTTTTCTCCAGAGATGCTGACTGAGCCTCTAAGTTACTCCAGCATTTTGTGTCTATCTATAAGCAATGTGCTGTGATTGGATAAGCTGCTTTGGAAACACAGAGGATATCATGAATGATACACAGAGGTCATCTAGACTGCTTCACTGCTAGAGTTCCCCACTTTGTCATGGAAGGTAGCATTCATGGGAAATGGAGAGAGCCGATTAACCCGTCAATGTAACGGCCTGGAGTCTGTCGCTCCCAGTCTAAACTGGATGTAGACACTTTGCCATTCGAAGCATCAATACTGGAGGTAAACACATGAGGAAAATTAAAGCAGATTGTTAAAACATCTGCGGATACTTAAAAATAAAAAACTTTCAAAGTCAATGAGGTCTACTGCAGACTGAGAACAAAGTGGCTATGTTGGAGAAATAAGTGCTTGTCAGAGCAATGTAGGAAAGAGCAGTCTACTTTAATGGAAGATGAAATAGGAGGAGAGCAGCAGGTCAAGAGAGAATGAGGAGCTGAAGCAAGGGACCACGAGGAAAAAGATTAGCTTTGGAGAAGGTCATGAGATTGAAAGCCAATGAATCCCTGGCATCTGGAAACATGATTTTGGAGATAATTGGTGCATAAGTTGCCACTTTCCAAAATTCCATACATCCCGGAATGATTTGATGACACCAAATATGATCGTATTATTCAAAAAAAGGAAGAGAAGAGATAAAGGGAACTACAGATCAGTATCAGTAGCAAACACTACCGCAACTATATGTGATCATATTGCTTGCGGAAAATAATAATAGGATTTTGGCAAAGTTAGCATAAAAGAGAAATCATATTTCACGGATCTGTTACTTTTTTGAGGTTCTATCTGGAAGACTAGATTAAGGGAAGCTAACTGGTGTGGTGTATTTGGAGTTTCAGGTGGTCTTAGATAAGGTGACATTGGAAGGGGTTATTGAACCAAACTGAAGCACGTGGAATTGGGGGACTGAATTGGGACTGAAGCACATGGACGGGCGGCACAGTGGTGCAGCGATAGAGGTGCTGCATTGCAGAGCTTAAGACCCCAGTTCAATCCCGACTACCAAGTCTGTGCAGAGTTTGCACGTTCTCCCCGTGACCTGCGTGGGTTTTCTCCGAGATCTTCGGTTTCCTTCCACCCTCCAAACACGCACAGGTTTGCCGGTTGATTGGCTTGGTATAGGTGTAAATTGTCCCTAGTGTGTGCGGGGGAGTGTTAATATGTGGGGATCGCTGGTCGGTGTGGACTCCGTGCGCCGAAGATCCTGTTTTCTCGCTGTAACTAAAACTAAAACAAAAACTGAAACATAGCGTGAAGTGGATTGAGAGTTGGTTACAGATAGAAAGCTGAAGAAATAGACGGGCCCCTTCCAGGTCAGGAGGTAGTGCCGGCGTCGAGCAGCCTGGGACATCACCCGTCAAAATGGAAAGCACTGGTTTGATGCGATTCACTGGCCAGTGAATCACTGCACCAATTGGTGTATGTGACAATGAATGAACTCATGAACTTATATCTGAGTGGAATATCGAGTTTGTTAATGATGCGCATCTAGCTGCCGCTGTGAGTTGTGGGGAGGATGCAGTGAGGCTTCAGAGGAATGCAGACTAGAGGGGTGAGAATGGCTGAGGACAGGACAATTGGAATATAGTGCGGACAATTTGAAGCCATCCACTTTGATGGAAAAAGAGGCATATTTATAATTTATATGTGATAAGAGCAAAATTAGGCCATTCGGCCCATCAAGTCTATTCCACCATTCAATCATGGCTGATACCGCACCTTCCTTCTCCCCATAACCTCCAACAGTTGTACTAATCAAGAATCTGATGACTAATTGATCAAAGAATGGAACGTATGTACATTCAGAAAGACCTGGAGGCCATTAATGTGAATAAAGCAAGCAATGGGGAAGGCAGGAGGTGTGTTGACTTTCACCATCAGCTGATGCCGAGCTGAGCAACCACTCGCTTCAGAACTCTGCTGGTTCACTTTTTTGTTTGACCCATTCATTCACTCACGGCCTGTGGACAACACAGACGGTGGTTGCATTTATTGTCCACCCACAAATGTCTCTAAAGTGAGGAGAGGATTAAAATGTCTTCTGAAGGCCTGGAGAGGACGCTTCCTCTAGTGGGAGAGTCTAGGACCAGAGTTCATAGCCTCAAAATTAAAGGAAGATCTTTTAGGAAGGAGATGAGGAGGAATTGCTTTAGTCAGCAGGTGGTGATTATGTGGAGTTTGTGGCCATGGAAGGCTAGGAGGCCAAGTCTGTGGATATTTTTAAGCCAGAGATAAATAGATACTTGATTAGTACGGGTGTTAGGGGTTATGGAGAGAAGACAGGAGATTGGGGTTAAGAGGGCAAGATAAATCAGACACGATTGAATAGCAGAGTAGACTTGATGGGCTGAATGGCCTAAATCTGTGTATCACTTATGAAGTCACATAATGGCGAGCTACAGTAAGGGCAGCAATCCATCCCTGTAGAACGTTCATGCAATAAATATGTTTTATGATTGTACAGTAGTTTCAGACACTGTTACTAATATTAACTTTTAACTCCAAGGGAGATGTTCTACAAAGCCAAGTGTGCCTGAAAGTATGTGCAGGGGATTTTGCTAACTTGTGATCCCAAGCAGAGAGAGAATTGACTGTAGAAACAAGGAACTGCAGATGCTGGTTTACACAAAAGGACACAAAGTGCTGGAGTAACTAAGCAGTTCAGGCAACATCTCTGGAGAACATGGAGACGTGATGATTCGGGTAGGAACCCTTCTTCTGGCTGATGGTGGGGGGAAGAAAGCTGAACGTGAATTGACTGTGACACATACCACTGTGGAATGGAGTGAAGCCAGTGAGTGTTTAGACAACACATGGGTAACAGTGACATTCGGCGTGTAGTGTACCAATGAATACCTTTGGGGAGAGTCAAGAGTGGGAAAATTATCCTCCCAGATTGTCGAGTTAGCAGATTGTCTTGTTAAGCCCTTGCTTTTACCTCTGGCTCCAGTTGCTTAAATTCATTAGAGGTATAGGGACTAGTGGAATCAAGGGATATGGGGAGAAGGCAGGCACGGGTTATTGATTGGGGACGATCAGCCATGATCACAATGAATGGCGGTGCTGGCTCAAAGGGCCGAATAGAAACATAGAAAATAGGTGCAGGAGAAGGCCATTCGGCACTTCGAGCCAGCACCGCGAATGGCCTCCTCCTGCACCTATTTTCTATGTTTCTATGTTGCTATGTTTTTATAAGCAGCAAGTATTTCAACACATCAAAATCTGTGGTTCCTTGTTCTTTCAATATTTAACTCTGGGTGCTACAGGCAAACAAACATTTATTTCTAAATGCTGTAACACTGATAGCATTGCCCGCTATGTGTTCAGGTGGTGAATGAGATCCGGTGAGAGCGTGCTTGTTGATTCTCGTGCTGCCAAACGCTGCTCTGACTCACATCTGTCCTGTTTATTTGGCACCAATGGGATGGAGTTGCAAAAACACTTTATTTTTCTATTGGTGAGACTTGTGGCCTCCTGGATGAGAGATGGGGGCGCAGAAACAGGGCGGTTTCCACTTTTAACATCAGCTTTGGACTGGCTACAGCTCGGCTTGGATGGCAAAATAAAGCTCCCACACAGCAAAGCTCCATGCTGATACTCCAAGAACCTCCCTGGACAAGGACAGCACAGTGTGGAGACTGTGCCGTTCCGTCAACAGTTTCAGCAAGGCCTTCCTCAGGCAGGCGATTAGATTTGTTCTGGATGTTCATGAGAAATGCGATACGAAACGATACCATATTATTCATCCCAGAGGGCATGCCACCAGTCAAAAGATATAGTTAACTACAAGGCCATGTGCGTTTTAATAATAATAATGGAATTTAAGTGACCAGTTATTGCACTGCACATATATAATATTGCACAAACATGAAATGAACTTATCGAGTGGAGATAGCTACAGGGAAAAACAATCTCCTGTGGCGTTCTGTGTTGCACCAGTCTGTTGCTGAAGAAACTAGGCAGACCTTGCCTTTAAGACACAAAACTACCAGCAAACAGCCAGTTTTACTGCCAGTAGCCTGGGCGGGGTTCCAATAGGATTAAAAGGTACTGAATCTGTAATAAGCTTTGGCAGAGCATGTACTGAGGTGCAGCTGACCGCAGTGGCCTTGCACGCGCTGAGAATTAAAGCAGCAATCAGCCAGAAGCACAAGAAGTTGTGTGGTGTGACAGAGAGTCGCCAGCTGATTAATGGAAAGGTGAAATCTGTTTCCAATTTGCTTTTCACTCTCGCAAACTGATCCCAGCAAAGTTTCATTGTTGGGACAGGCTCATCTATTTACCAAATTCTGGGTGGGTTGCTGTGTCTATAAGAGGAATAGTAAAGGTCAAGTGGGGTGGGGGCAAGGGGAGGGGTAGATGAGGTGGGGACGAGAGAGGGCGGGGTTGGGGAGGGAGGGAGGGAGGGAGGGAAAATATCATAGTTGGTTCCCTTGAGCTGATTATTCTCTTTAATCAGAGGACTGGTCATGAAAGGTTGGTGGCTGCTGGTTCAAGGTTAGAACCTCAGCCCTTACATCCTGCTGGAGTTCAACTGGTCCCTAGGATATCCCAGCTAACAGGTTCCCCCAATTCACCGGATTACCATCGACATGGTCAGACCCTTGGAATTTCAATGGGACAAGTCTTGCCCCTGATTTCAATAGCGCCCACATGATTGCTGCATTAGCTATTCACAGTGATCTTTCTCTCTAATACATCCCATTGCCAGGGAAGCTAATAATATTTTTCTTGGATGCGACCATCTTTGATGATCTTTGATCAACAAAGTTTTTTTAGCGCTGTACTGAACTGCAATTGCACCAAGGTAGCTCCATTCACTTCCATCCAAACCATCTTCTCTCTGTATGACCCCCTACACTTCTATCTCATCCTCTGATCAACAAACTTATTGCTTATCCCTGGCTCCAATTCCCTTTATCATTCCTGACTATAATCCTCCAAACTCCCACTCATCCTGGTGCCGTTTGCTTCAATAGAGACTCCAATCACCACCTCCCACCATCCACACATTACAAGGTGCAACACCACAGCAATCATCCCCAAGACCAGCGTTTACAATGACTGTCTCCTCCAAGCCCCCACTGCACGATGGCTAAACTGAATATTACTCTCCACCAGCCCTTGCCCCAGAAGGTACTTCTCTCTCTCTCTGGACCAAGCACTGATCCAAAATGCAAGTGAAAAATAAGTAAGTAAGTTTATTGGCCAAAGTATTCACATACAAGGAATTTGCCTTGGTGCTCCACCCACAAGTAACAACTTGACATACAGTGACAGTTACGAATGACTCAGAAAACACTAAACATTAATAATAATAAAACATTAATGATAAAACACCATTGATCAAGCATGTGAACCAACAAAATACCTGATCAAAGGGAGGCTACAGAATTTTGGCTGTTCAGTAGAGCAACTACTCGTGGATAAAAACTGTGTTTATGTCTGGCTGTGGCAGCTTTGACAGTCCGGAGTCGCCTTCCAGAGGGAAGTGATTCAAAGCGTTTGTGACTCGGGTGAGAGGGGTCAGAGATGATCTTGGTAATTTAATTGTGCCTTTAATGGCAACCTATAGTCTGGTTATGAACTAAACGGATAGTTCCTGCAACATAATATTAAGTGAATCTACTCATTTTGACTACCAATTAATTTTTGTCTTGGGTTTTATCTCTCATTGCCTTCCATCTTTAATAGACAGCCATCTCTCTCATCCTTCCTTCCTTCCTTCCTTCCTACATCCTCCTACGCACTCTGTTCCTTTCTCTCCTGTTCCTGTTGAGCTTTACACGCACCTTCTAACCTGCACC
This sequence comes from Raja brachyura, assembly GCA_963514005.1. The sequence continues at coordinate 40,358,072 of OY740804.1, read as the reverse complement.
GCAACAAATCTTACTCTTTTAAGTTGGTATTTCTCAGAAGCAAAGCTTGTTGATGACATTAGCACAGCTCCTGGAAGGATCAAACGTCTATCACCTATAACCACTGTTTCCTTCTTGGTTTCCTTCCTTTAACCTGCAACTGTGGCCCGTGGATGTCAACGGAGGATTTGCAATTAAAAGAAAATGAATGTGTAATTTTTACCATCTGGCACTAAGACTGGCAGGGCATGTATCCCACAAGCACCAGCACTGAAATTAAAAAAATCAAAAAAATTGTGCATTACTACTTTTAGATATTCAGATTGTAAAATTACTCATAATTATCTTTGATTCAAGCGCAAGAAAAATACATTTGAGATGCCTAGATCCGTCTAAAATTGCAATCTGTAATATCACCGATACACACAGCTGCAAACGAAATGACAAATATATTTAGAAAAAATCCATTTGAGTTGAAAGTGTTTTTTTGTTTTCATCTTTTTAATTTCTGGTCTCACGGAACTAAAAGTGGAGGTGCAATAAACACGTTTGAAACAAAAAATCACAAAATTGCTGCTTTACTCAGGATTAAAAACGGAAGCTTCCAAAACCCAGCAGAAGTGGAAGCAACAAACACGACCCTGCATTTCTCGTCCCCAAGCAGCCCCTCAGTATTGGGGGTGACTTGCTTCCACTCACAAATTCACAAGTTATAGGAGCAGAATTAGCCCGTTTGCCCCATCGAGCCCTCTCTGCCAATCAATCATGCCTGCTCCCATTCCAATCAAGAATTTGTCCATCTCTGCCTTAAAAATATCCACTGACTTAGTCACCACAGCCCTCTGCGGCAATGAGTTACACTGATTAACCACCCTCTGACTAAAGAAGTTCCTCCTCATCTCCTTTCGAAAAGAGCGCCCTTTAATTCTCTGACCTCTGGTCCCGCCTGTTCTGTAATCTCTGAGGTGAATGCCGGTGTCAATGTAGGAACCACAGACTGGCCCACAACTGGGGCAGGGAGTCCTTGGCATGTTGGGGAGAGGAGTGGATGCTGTATGAGCTACCCTGTGGGGTACAGAGGGGGCTGCTTGGTGAACTACCCTGCTGGGTATGGGTGGTAGGTGCTTTGTGAGGTACTTTGCTTCTTCTGCCATTTGCACAGGGCTTCTCTAGCCCTCGGGCTTGGATCAAGATTTTCAGTGCGATCCTGAATGCTCCTTCTCTACACCTAACTGGGATTCCCAGGAGATGTTGCCATTTCTCAAGCAGACTCTGAGCACATCATTCGTTTCCTCAGCCCACCTTGCCATCACTTCCAGTGTCAGAGCGCCCTATAGATTGCTTGTTTCAGGAGCCTGTTATTGGACGTACAAACAACATGTCCTGCCCAACAGACCAAAGTGAACGTGAGTGAGCCTCGATGCAAGGTGTGTTGGCCCAAGAGAGAAGACTTACTCTTCCAGGGACAGCCCTGGTGTCTTGATTGTCAATGTAGATATCTAGATCCTGCAGGCAGACGAGAAGGCAAAGATTGTTATTGTCTGGAAAACCATGAGTTTTATTCCCAGTCTGAGGTCCCCAATCAACTAAAGGCAGTGCTATTGAATGATAGACCAGTGACTGAAATTATCCAATATATTGTTGTATGCTGAGTAGATTTCAACTATTACAGGAACGACTGTTGACTCCAGTGTTGTTACATGTTGTCCAGTAATCAGTGATGCTCATTCATTGAATCTCCTCACACAGTCCATGTACGTTATATCCTGTAATAGTCTCTGCTTGCGGTACAGCTCACCCCCACCATGACACACTGGTCAACCTGAGGAGCACCTTCTGCAACAGACTGGTTCCATCAAGATGCAGCACAGAACGCCACAGAAGATCCTTTTACCCTGTGGCTATCAATCTGTACAACTCCTCCCCCTTCTGTCGTGGAGTAGACTGACACCCCTTTTCTGCCCTCCCCCCCCCCCCCCCCCCCCCCATCCCCTCCCTCTCCCCAATATTTGCACATCCCCAATTCTGGACCGTCACTTTAACGTTTCATGTATCTTGTTGTGCTTTATAACTGTTAGCAGTCCAATTTCCCTCCTGGGATATATAATGTTCTATTGTATCATATCGTATCGTACCCATGTCGACATTGCTCAATGCTGATCGCTTCCAACTGCTGAGATTAATCGTAACTTTGTCCACCCAATGCTTTGGGGATTATCTGGAATGGCAGATATGGGCAGCACAGTAGCGCTGTTGGTAGAGCTGCCACCTCACAATGCTAGAGACCTGGGTTCCATCCTGACCTTGGGTGTAGTCTGCCACCACGCTGCCTGTGTCTTTAAAACAACAACATGTTAAATCAGCAGCGCATGGCACAGCAGGGCATTGCTTCATAGTAATCTTAGTGTGAAATGCCCATGATCATATTTGGCTTGTTCTGGGAGGCCTCTAGTATTCCAGTCCTGTGTGCGGGGAGTAGGTGGAGGAGGGGGCTTCCTTGGAACGAGGATTGGAGCCTCAAAACTTGAGGGTGATGAGGCCACGGATGGTCAGGTCAAGACGTTATGTGAGGCGCTAGTGAGTGGCTGTTGGGCGGAAATCATAAGATTGTTTTTGTGGGATGGGAGGTGGGAATTGTGATTGGAGGAGAGTGGGCAGGAAGAGTAAAGTTTTCCAATTTCAAAGATCTGCTTTATTCAGAATATTTATGATACACACAATTGGTAAGCATCTTTACATTTATTGCTGTTTCATCATTCTCTTACAATGCATCTAGGCCACACATGTTTCCTGGTACAATGTACACCTGAAGCATTTGAGCGACTGTTGGCAGGGCCAAGGTGGAGAAGGTTGACGTGGATAAGCTTTTCCCATTGAGGGTAGGGAAGATTCAAACAAGAGGACATGACATGAAAATTAAGGGACAGAAGTTTAGAGGTAACATGAGGGGGAACTTCTTTACTCAGAGAGTGGTGGCTGTGTGGAATGATCTTCCAGCAGAAGTGGTGGAGGCAGGATTGATTTTAACATTTAAAAGTAAAGTGGATAGGTATATGGATGGGAAGGGAATGGAGGGGTATGGTCTGAGTGCAGGTAGATGGGACTAGGGGAAAATAAATGGTCGGCACGGAGTGGAAGGGCCGAGAAGGTCTGTTTCCATGCTGTAATTGTTATATGGTTATTTATATGGTTAAGATTTAACCATAGTGTGCCTTGCTGGGGGGTGAGATTACTCGACTGGGGTTGACTGATTGGAACATGTTCACACAGGTCTTCTTTATGTAAGACTGAAACAGGCCATGTGCCCGGGCATGACCAGCCCACGTCACTGGAGGTACAGCAGGCTTGGGCAAACACCAGAGGAATGATGCCCGGGCATGCATTGCTCATTGCAGCTCTCTCTTCCTTTCTTTCTTTTCCTTTAAAATATTTTAATTCCTTTTTTTCCCAAAAAACAAAAACAAAACAAAAAAGGCTTCAGGGAGCAAAAAGAGTAATGATAAACATAACGATGATATTGATCCATAGGGATCAGGATTACATTAATAACGGCTATAACCTTAATATGAGTCCAGTGTCAAAATACACATTGAATATAGACCTCCCGGTCTTTATGTAAATATAGTTAAATGTTTAAAAGAAAACTTATATATGTAGAACAAAAACACAAAGATAAAAAGACAAGAAAAGAGGAAAAAAGGCAGAAACAAAACCCCCCTAAACTAAAGAAAAAAAGAAACAAACAAAGCGAAGCTGAATCTGAGCTGAGAATTTCAACAATTTAAGTCTGTTTGTCATCAAGTCCATTCCACCATATAGAGGTAAAATCGTTTTTATAACGGTTAGAGAGTGAGCAATTTATGTTGTATGAAAGTGTTGAATAACATTTCCCCCAAGTCTTATCAAATTTAACCAAGGGTTCAACAATGTCACTCCTGATTTTTTCTAAGTTTAAACATGATATCGTTTCAGAATACCACTGGAGTGTGGTCGGAGGGTTGGAGTCTTTCCATTTAAATAAAATAGATCTTCCGGCGATTAGTGTGGTAAAAGCAATCAGCCGATGGGCGGAGCGGGACAAATGAATAAAATCTAACGCTGGTAGCCCACAAATTACAGTAATAGGATGAGTTTGAGGATCAGGCTCTCTTCCTGTTCACACATCCCTCAGCATCAGATGCAAACCAGACCCAGACTTCCCTTGCCACTGCTGATTGGCCTTGCATGCACATTTTTGGTAGGGATTTAGGAAAGATAACATCAAAGGGTGAGAATTGTCCTCCTCATCTAAATCCATGGGCAGACGTTATTGAAAAAGTGAAATGAGACATGGCGGTGTTGAACGTCTGGTTTTGGGCAGTCTTGGTTATATTTGCTAAGGTAAATCTTCGCAGAGGTGCTGAAATGGGTACGCGTTTTGGACCTAAGTTCTGATTAGTGGGGATTAGGGTTCGTAGTACGTAAAGCTCCCACACACCCAAATCCACTAACGTTGCAGCTTTTGGAGGCTTACACTTCAGGATCTGAGGGACAAGCTGGAGACCATCCTGGAGCCTTTAACGGACATCTGGTTGGAGATATCCAGAGGATGGATGTCCCACCACTCCTCATCTCCTGTGGCTGCTGTCCACATCCTCTCCCATCACTCCGTCATATTAACCATATAACCATATAACCATATAACAGTTACAGCACGGAAACAGGCCCTCTCGGCCCTTCCAGTCCGTGCCGAACATTTATTTTCCCCTAGTCCCATCTACCTGCACTCAGACCATACCCCTCCATTCCCTTCCCGTCCATATACCTATCCACTTTACTTTTAAATGTTAAAATCGATCCTGCCTCCACCACTTCTGCTGGAAGCTCATTCCACACAGCCACCACTCTCTGAGTAACGAAGATCCCCCTCATGTTACCCCTAAACTTCTGTCCCTTAATTCTCATGTCATGCCCTCTTGTTTGAATCTTCCCTACCCTCAATGGGAAAAGCTTATCCACGTCAACTCTGTCTATCCCTTTCATCATTTTAAAGACCTCAATCAAGTCCCTCCTTAACCTTCTGCGCTCCAAAGAATATTAAACGGGTCCTCCAGCAAGATCTCCATCTCCAAGCAAGCCCTTTCTCCAGGGGACACCTGTCATTTTTGAGCAGCACAACGTTCACTCTTTTGAGGTGAAGTCCTGGTGAAGAGTTAATCGAGCTTTGGTTCAACCTTGGTTGGCATTCCACCATGCATGGGGAAGTGGATGCCAGGGAGCAACCAGGGAACCAATCCTCTCCAGAAATCCAGGCCCCGCTTTTGAGATTTTGATGTCATACATGTAGCTTTATTTCATCACTATCCCTATCCTTCCCCTCCTCCCCCCAAGAATGTTAAATGCAGGGAATCCAGTAGATCTCGTACTACACCTCACCACCCATCCTGCCCCTCTCCATCTTCCCAACCCTAATACTCAAATGACAAAGGATGGAATGGTGAGAGGAGGCTGGGCTGTGGCCTTTGGGCAGAACAGGATACCATGTGCCACAGTATCAGAAATATGGAGAGCTAACGGGGCGGAAGGGAGAGAGGGGGTGGAGGGAGATGATTGCAGGTGAGATTGGGAATGCCTGAACTGTAGATGTTTCCGTAACTCATCACTAATCACCAGTAGACACAGTGAAATGGGACTCATAAATCAAGGGGAGAAGTGCCTCCGGTCACAAGGCACTGACTGAATCTCTTAATTATAAATAATTTCTTGCTATTGAAGCACTCTGTAAAGTGTGCAGCTTTTATTAATTGTCTGTGTCCATGCGGAACGTTGATGAGGGTCAAATGAACATCGAAGATTTGAAAACGAAAGGATGAGCAAGCTCCTTTTTTTCAAAGCTAAATTTATTTAAAACAAAAAATGTAGAAGCATTGCACCATTCACTTGAAAGTAAGATCTATGTTCATTAGTGATTTCTCTTTTCAAACCATGGTCACACGAAACATGAAGTTAATGTTGCATGTTGGCTTGCTGCTATTAATAACTGCTACACCTTGGTGGAAGGGGAGCCTGATTCGAATCAGACGCCAAGTTGTAACATATATTGTCGTTTTAGGGTCAATCCTTTTCCCTTCGCTAGTTACGGGATTTGATCCTTCAATGTTGGCTCCACTGGGATTGAATCCGGAATTAAACCTAAAAGGAGGATGAAAGTTTCTCATTTCCTGTTGCCTGAGAGAGAGCCTTTACTCCCTGAATACGAGCAGCAGATATGCAGCAGCGACAATACTTCCCTGCATTGATATCACAGCTATAACAAAACAGAAAGTTTGTTATAAAGTTAAAGGCAAGATTTGTCAAACAAAATTTTACAATAACCAATGCAAAGAAAAATTGGAACAGATGCCTAGTAGTTTGGTCAAACAGATATATTTTAAGAGGTTCCTTTTTAAATTAGGAAATAGAGGCATTGGCTTTAGGGAGACAATCCTTGAGCTTGGCACCTAGCTTGTTGAAGACTTTAATCTCATTGATACCATCTATAGCGGCATTCCTATCACATTGTAATTCACTCAACAAGCAGCTGAGAGGCAAATGTTCATCAACCCCTTGGATCTCTCTTTGATTTTGCAGGGTAGCATCGGTTTCTAATATTGGAATGGACGCAAAGCGCTGGAGTAACTTAGCGGGTCAGGCAGTATCTCTGCAGAACATGGGAAAAGGGACGTTTCAGATTGGGACCCCGTTTTTGTTGGCCTTGTCTCTAATATTGGAACACCCATCAAGTGACAGCCAGTCATGAGAGGTGTTGTAGGTAGACACCAAATGCTGGAGTAACTCAGCGGGACAGGCAGCATAACTGGAGAGAAGGAATGGCTGATGTTTTGGGTCAAGACTCTACTTCACACTGTGCTCTGAGATTGCAGCAAGAGCCTCATGATGAATGCAGGTTGGGTATGTAGACAATCAGGAACCACTCACACTGTTGGCCAGATTTAAGTTGCCATTCCCCAAGCATGAGACAGCAGACAGGCCTGCGGACAGTCACTCTCTGAGTGTGTGCTTTTCCTGACTGGCACCTTACCATGAGATCACCATTCTAAGCGCTACCAGCATTGGCTGTCACGTGTTAGGCAATTGCAACACCTTGAGTTTAGTTTATTGTGTACAGGTTACCGTGGTCCAAGAAAAGCTTTTGTTGCATGTTAACCAGTCAGAGGAAAGACAATACATGATTCCAATTGAGCCATTCACGGTGTATAGATACACGATGAAGAGACTATCGTGAATAATGTTTAGCACAAGATAAAGCTAGTAAAGTCTGATCAAAATTAGCCCGAGGGTCTCTAAAGAGATGGACAGTAGTTCAGGACTGTGCTCTAGTTGGATATAGGAAGGTTCACTTATCCAATAAAAGCTGGAAAGAAACTCTCCCTGAATCTGGAGGCGTGTGTTTTCATACTTCTATCCCTCTTGCTTGATGGGAGAAGGGAGAAGAGGGAGTGGCTGGGGTGCGACTCTTCCTTGATTATGCTGCTGGCCTTGCCGAGGCAGCTTGAGGTATAAATGGAGTCAATGGAAGGGAGGTTGGTTTGTGTGATGCATCCACAATTCCCTGTGCTCTCTTGCGGTTTTCGATGTTCCCAAACCAAGCTGTGATGCATCCTGATAAAATGCTTTCTATGACGCATCTGTAGAAGTTGATGAGAGTTGTTGGGGACATGCCAAAATATCTAAGTCTTCTAAGGAAGTTGGTGTGCTTTCTCAACCATTGCTTCAATATGGGTCGTCCAGGAGAAGTTGTTGGAGATATTTACTCCTAGGAAATTGAGGCTTTCAACTATCTCTACTTTGGTGCCGTCAAAACGAACCAGGATATATGTACCCCTGCTTCCTGTGTTTGATCACTGTCTCCTTTGTCCTGCTGACATTGAGAGAAAGGGAACAGCATCTCATATTTCGCTCGGGCAGCTTCAAACCCAGCGGTATGAATTGTGATTTCTCTCATTTTCTATTGATTCCTTGCATCCCCTCTCCCTCCCTCCCCACAAATGTTGTTGTACTAATTTCACTCCCGTCCTGCTGTGTTTCATTGTCTGTAACTGATTTTCACCTAGCTCACAGTTAACAATGGCTTGTTTCCTCTATCATTGCTACTTTTTTACATATGTTTTAATTCATTTATTCTATATTTCTCCATATCACCAGCTATATCTCTCGTTTGGAAAAAAGGTCTCATATTCCTTCTCTACAGAGATGCTGTCTGACCCGTTGAGTTACTCTGGCTGTAACCTATCTATCTTCAGGTTAAACCAGCATCTGCAGTTCCTTCCGACGCCTCTTCCTCGTTTTGTCTCAGAACCGAGGAATCCTGTAATTTCTGGTCTGCTTGCTCTCTCTGGTCCACTGTGCAGCAAATGCTTCTGATATAGGAATCATTTTTGGTTAAACAGCTGAGTCAGCTGTGTGTCACTTTGGCAAGGCTCATGGTTTAGGCAAAGTCAGGTACTTGCAGATGGATTGACTGCAGAGTTTATACGCAATTGTGGGATGCTCTTATGAAGGTGTATAAGTGTGAGAGGAATAGATAGCGTGAATGAATAGTCTTTTTTTCCAGAGTAGGGGAATCAAGAACCAGAGGACATAGGTTTAAGGTGAGAAGGGAGAGATTTAATAGGAACTTGAGCGCCAACCTTTTCACACAGAAGGTGGTGGGTGTATGGAATGAGCTGCCAGAGGAGGTAGTTGAGGCAGGTGCTGTCCGAACATTTAAAATACATATGGACCCGTACATGCATAGGATAGGTTTAGATGGATAAAGGCCAAACACAGGCAGGTGGGGTTAGTGTAAGATGGGGCATCTTGGTTGTCAGGGGTAAGATGGGCCGAAGGGCCTGTTTCCATGCTGTATGACTCCATGACTATGATAACATCTCCACTCTCTCCTGTAACTGACCTTCCCCCATCTCCAGCAAGATGTGGTGGTTATGCAGCATCCCATGCTGTCTGAACATTCTGTACATATTTCACTGATTTACTTTGTGGTAACCTGACCTAAGCTGCCAAAGTCCACATATTCTTGCAGGAGCTGCTGGACAGTGAGAAGGTGCAAGAATTGGATGACCCTTTACCCAGAATAACGTGTCCCTTTGTACAACCAGAGCTGCAGCTTGGAACAGTTCGGCCTAGAAGGTCACGGTTCAGCCCAATGTGCCAGCACCGACTCTTCAAAAGAACAACTCAAACACTTCCCCTGCCTTCTCTGTCGCTCACTGCTCTTTCTTCCCTTCAAATAATTAAGTTTAGTTTTAGTTTAATTTATAGATACAGCATGGGAACAGGCTCTTCACCGCCCTGAGTCCATGCCTACCAATGTTCACCCGTACACTAGTTCTATCCCACACACCAGGGACAATTTACAGAAGCCAGTTAACCTGCAAACCTGCTCGACTTTGGAGTGTGCGAGGAAACCGGAGCACCCGTAGGAAACCCACATGGTCATAGGCAGAACGTACAAGCTCCATGCAGACAACACCCGTAGTCAGGATCGAACCTGGACCTCAGGCAGCAATTCTACCGCTGTGCCACTGTGTCGCCCAAAATCAAAGTAATCCAGTTACTTTTTTGAGAATATTAACTCTGAGAGTACAGATTGAAGATTGGCTTTGAGTTTGTTGCGGACACCAGTGGTGGAAATCCCGGGGGGGCAGAGGGGAACACGTCCCCCCCCCCCCCCCCCTGTTTTGAGAGGTGGGGGACGTTCCCTCCTATTTTTTCTAATCCGGATTTTAAAACCTGGTGAAATCTCCGCTTTCCGCGAGACAGTGGGGTGGGACTGTTGATCGAGGTCGCCGATTGGACGAGAGAGACGTGCCCAGGACATAGGGAAGGAATGGCAGCCCTGAATGACAGACCTGTGCCTCATCCGCAGCCAGGATCCATCCCGGCCGGCTCTCCGGCTCTGCAATCGCTGCCGAACCTCCACTGGACCATCCCCGTCGCCACCCGCCCCCCACGCCCTGGGGTGGCCAGAGTCATCAGGAGTCAGACGGGCGCGGTGCCCCCAGGTCCACAGCCAGCGCAGAGAAGCAGCGCTAAACCCAACTCAACTCTGCCTGTCCCGCCAGGTTAACCTACAGCCCTGCCTGGACTTAAGGGAAATATGGCTCAGGCTTCCAGCCAAGTGAACAAGCCTTGTCAGTGTGCCCCCCACCCCCCCTGTCCCCTGGTCCCCTCCATATTTTGATAGCGATTTCCGTCACTGGTGGACATACGGCCGAGGGAGTTTGCCATAAATCAGAGTTGTTCCTGCTCTTTGTCCATGGGACGGTAGAGAAGGAGCTTTGCGTACATTCCCTGGAGCGATATGTACAGAATATCAACATGAGCAACCTCGAGGACCATTGTTCAATTTGAAAGCTGCAAGGCAGGAGCATGCCTCAGTAGAAGGTGATGTGGGAATGTTGACATGGATACAGGCCGCAGAGAGGAGATGAGAACACAAAACCTAGACTACAGACCTCTCCTTGTGTGAGTGAGAGCTGTGCTCCAAGGGATGGAATGCCTCACTCTTCATGTTCCTGTGAGTTTCTTGATTTAATTTCACCATCTCATTTAAGATTATTTAAAAATATGTTGATTGGAATGCTGCCCTTCCCGTCTTTATTGGCTCCATATGGCGGCTCCAACTCTTTAAATACCTCCTTTGTAACGTTGTTTTCTTTGTTTGTTAAGTTGGGGGCCCTGGCCCTTCTCTCCTATTCCCCTCGGAGCTGTAATGCAAGGGCACTTTGTGCACGTAAAGCCTTCAGACTTTAGACACTCGCGCAGTGTGTCCGGGCAAAGTCTAATCTAATGAGAATCTGACAGACACAGACACCCATTCCCTTGTTTAGAAAGTATCCGTCAAACTCTGACCGACCTCGCTCAAGGTGTGATTTAGCTGACCTTTTTGGAGTGTGCATTTGCGAAACTTAGTCAGGCCCTCTTTATCTTAGTCTCAAGATTTCAGCTGTATTTTTCCAAGGATCAACTTCTAGAAACCTCCACATATCCAGGAGAATACTGCAAGTTTGAACAGACAACATACAGGATTACCAGCAAAACCCATCCTAAGCATCTTGATGTTTGTCTAGCTGGGATTCCCTCCTTGATTAAAGCATTTTGTTGACAGATCGATTCAATACGCTCCATAATTCAGCTGTTGGTTTAACATAGAATATAGAAACATAGAAAATAGGTGCAGGAGGAGGCCATTCGGTTCTTCGAGCCAGCACAGCCATTCATTGTTATCATGGCTGATCGTCCCCAATCAATAACGCATGCCTGCCTTCTCCTCATATCCCTTGATTCCACTAGCCCAAAGAGCTCTATCTAACTCTCTCTTAAATCCAGTGATTTGGCCTCCACTGCCCTCTGTGTCAGGGAATTCCACAAATTCAGAACTCTCTGGTTGAAAAAGTTTCTCCTCACCTCATGGCCTCCCCTTTATTCTAAGACTGTGGCCCCTGGTTCTGGACTCACCCAACATTGGTAACATGTTTCCTGCATCTAGCTTGTCCAGTCCATTTTATTATTTTATATGTTTCTATAAGGTCCCCCCCTCACCATTCTAAACTCCAGTGAATACAAGCATAGTCTTTTCAATCTTTCCTCATCAGTCCCGCCATCCCAGGGATCAATCTCGTGAACCTACGCTGCACTGCCTCACTCACAAGGATGTCCTTCCTCAAATTAGGAGACCAAAACTGTACACAAACAGCATCTTCAGGTGCAATGTTAACTCTTTAATTATAAACCCAAGCATTGTATTTGGACCCAATCTTCATTTGGATGAGTAGAAAACGATTGGATTATTTCCTTCTGGATCTGAGGGTCATGGCCTAAACAGCATTTATTACCCATCCCTACATTTCCTGCAAGAATCGCAGCGGCCCTCACAGTTCTGATCTGGATATACATAGGCAATCCGTCATCTCCGAGTCTGAACCTTGGAACTTCCCATTCAACAACAACAAAACTGCGGAGCGTCTTGGACAATACAGCTCACCGCCTCCATGACACACTGGTCAACTTGACGAGCACCTTCAGCAACAGACTGCTGCCACCGAGATGCAGCACAGAACGCCACAGGAGATCCTTTTTCCCCTGTGGCTATCAAACTGTACAACTCCGCCTTTTTCTGTCATGGGGTAGACTGACTCCCCTCCCCCCCCCCCCCCTTTGCACATTCCCAATCCTGGACTTTCCACTCATCACTTTAATTTCATGTTTCATCTCGTTGTGTTCTATGACTGTTGGCAGACCAAGTTCTAAGGTTCTATTGTATCGTATTGTGTCGTATGTGACTGGTCCTTGATTAGCCCTCCCAACCTGGACACAATGTGTTTGTGTTGAGGACTTTGCTAGAAGCAACACTGCTGTCCCCGAAGTCAGAGGTTGGGTCGATGACAGGTGGACTGATCAGATTCACTCTTTCACGAAACAGCAGTAACAATACAGTTCGGTGATTTGTTAAACAATTTTGGAGGCCATGTAAGACTCAACCACATTGGTGGGTTTGGAATCATCGGGTAAGGATGACAGGTTTCCTCCCTACAGGCCATTGATCTACCAGATGGGTTACTAGTCATTTTTGCTTGGGCAGCTTACAACCCAGCGGTATGATTTTTGATTACTCTAATATCAAGTAACCCTCTCTCTCCGTCCCTCCCCTGCCTAAGTCATTGTACTGGGCTCAAAGACATTTTGAGTCTCATCACCTGTAACTCATTCTCACCTAGCACACAGCTAACAATGGCCTGTTTCCTTTATCATTGTTGCGTTTTTGCATATCTCTCATTCATTTGTTCCATATCTCTCTATATCACCCTCTGTATCTCTCCTTTCCCTTTCCCTTAACTCTCAGTCTGAAAAAGGGTCTTGATCCGAAACGTCACATATTCCTTTTTCTCCGGAGATGGTGCCTGACCCGCTGAGTTTCTCCAGCTTTTTCTGTCTATCTTTGGGATACTACAACAGTTTTATAATGACATTTAGAACAAAATTCCAAATTACCAACTAAATTTAAATTCACAACTACAGTGTTATGTGGCTCTCGGAGTAATGAACTGGATACTGCTCTAGACATGCATCTGCTGCACCATTGTATCAACTCAATGCATGGTCCTGAGATGAAAATCAGATCATCATCTGCTGGTTGACCCAAGTTACCACTTGTCATGTATCTGAGTGTTTGCCCGTTGAGCTAGTAACTGCGAGATTATGAACCATCCCATTGTTAAATTAATTGAATTAACTGTTAATTTGTGAGTCATAGTCTTTCAGCATGGAAACAGGCCCTTCAGCCCAACTTGCCCACGCCGGCCCACACTTCCCATTTACACTAGTCCCACCTACCTGCATTTGGCCCATATCCCTTTAAACCTGTCATATCCATGTACCTGTCTAAATGTTTCTTAAATGTTGCAATAGTACCTGCCTCAGCTACCTCCTCCGGCATCTCATTCCATGCACCTACTACCCTTTGCATGAAAATGTTGCCCCTCAGGTTCCTATTAAATATTCCCCCCCTCACCATAAACCTATGTCTTCTTGTTTCCCCGTACTCAGGCCAAGAGTGTGTGTCGACCCATTCTATTCTTCTCATATCACTACGCACCCAGCAGAGTTCTCTGTTGGCTTGTTCTCGCCGCAGACTATTACTCTGCAACCCTTCCCACAAAACAGATTTGATGTCCTGCGCTCCAAGGAATAGAGTCCTAGCCTACTCAACCTCTCCTTCACTATCCATGCCTTGTGTGTACTGATCCAAATGCGCAAGAAAAAGTGTGCAAATCCAACGGTGATGGACACATCCTACCTTCAACCTATCTGCCTCAGCCCTCAGCCCTCAGCCCTCAGCCCTCACTCCTCTGAAATATATGCAGCTCTTAAATGAAGGGTGGCGTGGTACAGTAGAGCTACTACCTTACAGCACCAGAGACCCTGGTTCAATCCCGACTACGGGTGTTTGTACAGAGTTTGTACGTTCTCCCCGTGACCTGCTTAAGTTTTCTCCGAGATCTTTGGTTTCCTCCCACACTCCAAAGACGTTTTTAGGTTAATTGGCTTGGTATATTGGTAAATTGTCCCCAGTATGTGTAGGATAGTGTTAATGTGCAGGGATCACTGGTTGGTGCGGACCCGGTGGGCCGAAGGGCCTGTTTTTGCGCTGTATCTCTAAACTAAACAAAACTAAACTAAAGGGTCTCGACCTAAAACATTGCATAACAATTCCCTCCATAGATGCTGCCTAACCTGCTGGGCACTTTCAGCACTTTTTGTGTTTTGCTCAAGATTCCAGCATCTGCAGTTCCTTGTGTCACCTCACATTTGTCTCTTTCTAAACAGTTCACGGAGTTTAAACATTTCCCGAAGTCACAAGTCTTTCTCTAAGTGTCTTGCATTAACAGAGTTCCCATCCTTTCATTCTTATTCCCTGTTTTATTTTCACCTTTTACTATTTGGTAGATTTTCTTGCCCTTGGAAGTTTTCCCAACAGCCGGAACTTCCCTGAGGAGTGAAAATAAATTAGAGAAAGTCAGTGAAGCATGAATTGTTCGTCTCATCAGTGAAGATAGCTGAATGGGTCAAAATGCCCTTTTCAATTCCCTTGCTAGAATAATTTGTTGCATTCACATCCATCTGGTAAAATAGTTCAGTTTAAACTCTGAGTCTCTTTGCTGTGCTGTGCAGCTTAGTTCTCCGATGTCTGGGTTAATAGCAAGCAGCTATGTGCATATTTAGACTGTGAGATTGGATTCAGACAGCTTCATGGTCAGACTCCATGCTTGAGGTGAAGTGACTCATTGCTCAGACACAACCTTCTCATTTACACCCGTCTATTTACTCTTTTGTCACAAACGAGTCTTGGAACAGAAAACAGATAAATAGCAAGAACACAAACATTAAACTGCTTGTGTTGCTTCAGTCTGCAGAAACTTTCAGCGGCAGTAATAGCTTGGCCCTGCAGAAAACTACTGACAGATAAATGTAGCTTAGAATTACATTGAATCCACATCTCACTGCACTGAAAAACAAGAGAGCACACTGATCCCTCTCCACTTGAATCAAGTCTTTTCTCAAGTCTTAGTTGCAATGAAAGGAAGGCAGTGTGCAGTGCACCTCTTCAAGATTTGGTTCCAGGTCCATTGCCTTGTGTAATGTAGCAATGATTGGTAACCCGTAGGGGGCCACCATTAAAAACAATTACAGAGAAGTCCAAAACTGAAATGTGGTCAACAGTGCTCAAGAACGTTTTAAGCTCTGAGGAGATGTTTAACTGGGCAAATGGAACGCAAAACGGAAAATAACTCAATATAGAAAATCCATATGGGGAAGGCGGAAGAGAGGGGGAGCAGTTAAATGGTAGAAAACCAAGTAGTGCAGAGAAACAGAAAGGTCTGGGTCACTGCGTCAGATCCCTCATGGTCTACAAGAAGTAGATAAGCTGCATAGAAATGCAATGCTTGCTGTTATCCAGCTGATACAGGCGAGAGTGGGGAGGTGGTGTCTGCACTGTGCGAGTGGCAGTTAGGCATCAGGCATCAGTGGCATCAGGGCTATCAGGTCTACATCTGGTCACTGCAGTAAAGGAATGGGGCACTGAGAGGATGCTGAGGAGATGTTGCAGAAATGTATGATATGAGGGGCGACGAGAGTGGTGGGTGAACATCATTTAGATTATACTTTCGTGATACAGTGTGGCAACAGGCCCTTCAGCCCACCAAGTCCATGTCGGACAGAGATCACCCTATACACCAGTTGTAGGATCCACTAAGTCTCACGACCGCAAGCGACACCAAGCTTTGCCAAACACCTTGTTGTTCGTTTAATAAAATCTCCTAATAACTCCTCATGTACAGATAAGCCCGTTAGTCCCTCTGACCTCTCCTCTTGACCCTCGTTACTAGGCACCGGGAACAAGCTCTACCTAAAAACCACAAGGGCATGAAGTCGCCCCACCAGCACCATCCAACACTAGGGACAATTTTGCCAAAGCAAATCAACCTACAAACCATGTATTTGGAGTGTGGGATGAAACTGGAGCACCTGGAGAAAACCCACTCGACTAACTTGCAAGAAAGAGCTAGATTTAGGTCTTAGGGCTAAGGGAATCAAGGGATATGGGGGAAACGCCAGAATGGGGTAGTGATTTTGGATGATCAGCCATGATCATATTGAATGGCGGTGCTGGCTGAAGGGCCGAATGGCCTCCTCCTGCACCTATTTTCCATGTTTCTATGTTTCACACAGTCACATGGCGAACGTGCAAACTCCGTGCAGACAGCACCTATAGTCAGGGTCTGGGGCGCTGTAAAGCAGCACCACTCTGCTGCCCTTTAGTAATATTGCCCCCTGATTTATTGACATCCATTTTATACTTTAGACTTTTTTCTCTTTTTATAAATGTATTTTCAATGTAGTTATTGTAATTATCAGCTTCCACTCACAGAAGAGATGATGCTTGCATTCCTTGTCTTTGTTCCTGGCAATTGGAAATGAAAACAAAGTTTTGGAAAGTTGTACTTGCCCCCCCCCCCCCCCCCCCCCTCAGGTGAAGCTCGGATATGCATGAGATCCCGGGTTATTCAAGAACATTTTCAATTCTGATGCCTAGCATGTTTAAAGTCTGTGGAGTTAGAATCATCCTGCAGCAACTCTGAATTAGAAGATGCTCTTATGACAAATTCTGCTAATAATTTTTAATGTAAAAGTATGTACAACCTGACTGAGCCGATTGCAGATGAGGTGTGGTACAGATATGATAAGGGGCAATCTGAGAAGCAGGTGCCATGTAGACAGAACAGCAGCAATTCTAGGAAATGGACATGACGTTGACATGAGAAGGTTTATCTCGCGGGAAAAAGAGGAGGAATCATGATTGGCAGTCACTCAAAACCAGTATGACTGTCCTCAAGAGGACGGCTGTGCATGACTTTGTTTAACGTGGGGAGACTGGTGCACAGATAGCCACCCCACGGTCCTTGACAGATCTGGGCCAGGATCCAGTGGCATGGAGTCCAAGACGACCGGAGACCCTTTTCTGCTGCGGCCTTCATCCGCTTTCCCAGCCGTTGTGTTGGGTGTCAGAGAGGTTTACGCACCACCGGGCACCACCAGCAGCACGAGAGGAGTTGCCCACCGCACCACCGCTCCACCGCACCACAGCACCACTGCACCACCGCACCATCTCACCACCACACCACCGCTCCACCGCACCACCCCACCACCGCACCACCGCACCACCGCACCACCGCACCACTGCCATCTATCAGGGAGGCCAACTGTGGCATCAGTACAGCTCCATCCCCAGCTCGTGGGCTCAGCAAACACCCACCGTCCAATCCTCATCAGCAACAAAATCTAGCAACCATCGATTCAGGATAATTGGTGGAAACACTGAGGAAGGGGTTTTCGGGCAAATAGGCTTTGGTGTCTGGAATTCTCTGCCTCAAAGTGAAGCAAAGACACTGACTTACAAGAGGCCTGGATCAACTCCTACAGGGTCTAAGATCGAGGTTGGGACATGGTTCCTGTCTGGGTTCTCTAGATGTCTCTCTTTCACCCGATTTGGGTGGCGCGGTGGTGCAGCGGTAGAGTTGCTGCCTTACCACGCTTTCAGCGCCAGAAACCCGGGTTCCTGACTATGGGTGCTGTCTGTACGGAGTTTGTACGTTCTCCCCATGACCACGTGGGTTTTCTCTGAGATCTTTAGTTTCCTCCCACACTCCAAAGACGAACAAGTTTGTAGGTTAATTGGCTTGGTTTCAATGTAACCTTGTCTCTAGTGTGTATAGGATAGCATTATTATGCAGGGATTACTGGTCAATGTGGACATGGAGGGCGAAAGGGCCTGTTTCCATGCTGTATCTGTAAACTAAACACATTGAGTAAAATGGTCTGCTTCTTTCTTGATAATCATTTACTCTCCAACCTCTCCTGTGTCATTTTGTTTCTTTCTCCTTTAAGATGTTGTCTTTATTGGATCTAAGGTCTCTGCTTCAACTGGTCCATGTCGGCCTGAATATCATATTCCTACCAATTTCTGAGTGAAGAAATCTCTCCTGTATAAATGATCTCTGCAATAAGTGAAGATTCACGCCGTGTACCAAGCAGCGCATAAGTACATCCACTTGTGAAATGACCCATGCTTGCCCTCTTTGGGTGGTTACTGGGCCTCTCGTTCAGTGGCCATCCACGGATAATGGGTAGCGGGAGAGTGCGCAGGTTGCACAACTAAACTGCCTATTGTGGTGAGGGCAGGTGAGGTTGATGACTCAGATCACCTCGACACCACCTGTCCACCAATAGATCTCCAACAATGCTGGGATGTGCTCCCAGCAACTATCCAGGGCAAACAGGCATTCCAAACGGCTCGGAAAGTTAGTTCCGACTGTAAATAACAATATTGGGGGGCTTGTACTAACTGGAGTTTAGAAGGATGAGGGGCTACCTTGATGAAACTTATGCCCCTGTCCCATTTAGGAAACCTGAACGGAAACCTCTGGAGACTTTGCGCCCCACCCAACGTTTCCGTGCGGTTGCCGGAGGTTCCCAGAGGTTTTTGTAATTTTTTAAATAATCGCCAGAACATAGAAGAAGCAGAAACCACTTTCGACCATTAGGGAGACTGACAAAAACCTCCGGGAACCGCACGGAAACCTTGGGTGGGGCGCAAAGTCTCCAGAGCTTTCTGTTCAGGTTTCCTAAGTGGGACAGGGGCATTGCTGAATAGTGAAAGGCTTGGATAGAGTGAATGTGGAGAGGATGTTTCCACTGGTGGGAGAGTCTAGGATTGGGGGCCATAGCTTCAGAATTAAAGGACGTTCTTTCAGGAAGGAGATGAGGAAGAATTTCTTCAGACAGAGGGCAGCAAATCTGTGGAATTATTTTCCACAGAAGGCTGTGGAGGCCGTCAATTGATATTTTTAAGGTAGAGATAGATAGATTCTTGATTAGTGCGGGTGTCAGGGGTTATGGGATGAAGGCAGGAGAATGGGGTTAGGAAGGAGAGATAGATCGGCCATGATTGCACGGCAGGATAGACTTGATGGGTCGAATGGCCTATTTCTGCTCCTATCAATCCCCAAAATGCTGACATTCTCCAAATTTATATTGAAGACATTTAAGATGAAATAAGTAAGTGGTTTTGAGACCCACAGGAATACTTACTTACTGTTTTGTTCCCCAAAAAATTACAACAAACAAACTAATACATTATTTTCAGAGTTTTTCCATTTGGAATAAACTTTCTGGTTCCTCTTGGCAGTGGCGTGTTGAGGTTTGTGTCTAATTATTCGCAGACTAGGATCATTTTTTATGTCATTTCATTTATTGGCTCATGCAATTCTATCTTTGTAGCTTCTGTAGCATTGGCAAGCACTGAAAATAAGTTCAGTGGTGACTTTAATCCAAAATTTTACACTAAGATTCCTCAAGTATTGATTTTTTCTCTGGATCATGAGGTCAGAATAAGTAGTGCTGATAACTTGACATCCCTTACATCCAGCTCATCCTTAATGTGGGCTCTGGATCAAAAATATTTAACCAAACAGAGCTCATTTTATCTCGCACTTCACCCACAGGGTGACCTGCAGATAATTGATAGAAGGAATATAAATTGCGTGACACTGTTCATAACCCCAGGGTGTCTGGACGCACTTTACAGCTAATTAAGTACTTTTGAAACGTTGTCACTGTTGAAGTGAAACCATTCTCAATTGTACAGAAGCATCAAGTGATGATGACCAGATCTCTCCCAGTAACGGCACGTTTACTCCTGTTACAGGCAATGGAAATGAAGACAGAGAGGACCAGGTACTGTTGAGAGAGGACACTGCACCATTCGAAGAGCAGGAGATGGAGAAGAAGACTGGAAGTCACACCTCGCCAGCAGATACTGTAACGTGTAAGTCCAATTGCTAGTCAAACTCCAGTTTCTCCTCATCCTCCTATGTCTGCCACCCCAGGCATTGTTATTGAGATCCACACACTAGTTCCAGGTACTTAGTCCCAACACACCACCACACTCCTTCAACCTGTCACTATCTGGAAATTGGTATGTTGCTTGTCTGACTATTAGCTTCCTCTAACTATACTTCTAAAAGTGGCAGGACATGTCAAGGGAGTGGATACTAACACTTTGCAGAATCTGATGATCAGGATTACAAGCATACAATACTAAAGCTTGAATGCCCTGTTACATTTTTATGTACACATTTTTTTTTAATCACCTGGGTCATGTTTCATCCAATTCGTCTCATCGTTTTAGACGGAATCTCCTGATTTTGAGAAAGGTTTGAGAATGATTTATTTGAATGATTGTTGGAATGGGAGACTTGACTCAGTTTGTTCTCCAAGGAGCAAAGCCGTTTGACGGATTTGCTGGAGTGTACACTTCATGGAGTGTCCATGGTCTTTGGTCTCGTTTAGATGGTCACCCTGCTGAATGAACTATGATGGTTATAATGAAAACTGAACTGGCATCAGAACAATTTCTACACACAATTTGTACTGAAGACTCTGCTGTCGGGCCAAAAATGTATTGAGGCCAGTTTTGGTAACTCAACTCTAGTGAAGTTCAGGTCAATCAAATCAATGCCGGCCAAGGATCCGTCCTGTATGATACGATAAGATACAGTACAATACAAAATGGTACAATATGATAGAACTTTATTTATCCCTGGAGGGAAATTGATCTGCCAACAGTCAAACAGGACCTTACAGAAACATATAAAATTATAAAAGGACTGGACAAGCACGATGCAGGAAAAATGTTCCCAATGTTGGGCGAGTCCAGAACCAGGGGCCACTTTCTCAGAATAAAGGGGAGGTCATTTAAGACTGAGGTGAGAAAAAAACCTTTTCACCCAGAGAGTTGTGAATTTGTTGAATTCCCTGCCACAGAGGGCAGTGGAGGCCAAATCACTGGATGGATTTAAAAGAGAGTTACAGTGGCTTGCAAAAGTTTTCATAACCCCTTGAACTTTTCCACATTTTGTCACGTTACAACCACAAACGTAAATGTATTTTATTGGGATTTTATGTGATAGACCAACACAAAGTGGCGCATAATTGTGAAGTGGAAGGAAGATGATACATGGTTTTCAAATTTTTTTACAAATAAAAAACTGAAAAGTGTGGCGTTCAAAAGTATTCAGCCCCCTTTACTCTGATATCCCTAAATAAAATCCAGTGCAACCAATTGCCTTCAGAAGTCACCTAATTAGTTAATAGAGTTCACTTGTGTGTAATCTAATCTCACTATAAATACAGCTGTTCTGTGAAGGCCTCAGAGGTTTGTTAGAGAACATTAGTGAACAAACAGCATCATGAAGCCCAAGGAACACACCAGACAGGTCAGGGATAAAGTTGTGGAGAAGTTTAAAGCAGGGTTAGGTTATAAAAAAATATCCCAAGCTTTGAACATCTCACGGAGCACTGTTCAATCCATCATCCGAAAATGGAAAGAGTATGGCACAACTGCAAACCTACCAAGACATGGCCGTCCACCTAAACTGGCAGGCCGGGCAAGGAGAGCATTGATCAGAGAAGCAGCCAAGAGGCCCATGGTAACTCTGGAGGAGCTCCAGAGATCCACAGCTCAGGTGGGAGAATCTGTCCACAGGACAACTATTAGTCGTGCACTCCACAAATCGGGCCTTTATGGAAGAGTGGCAAGAAGAAAGCCATTGTTGAAACAAAGCCATTCGAAGTCCCGTTTTTCAGTTTGCCACAAGCCATGTGGGGGACACAGCAAACATGTGGAGGAAGGTGCTCTGGTCTGATGAGACCAAAATTGAAGTTTTTGGCCTAAATGCAAAACGCTATGTGTGGCGGAAAACTAACACTGCACATCACCCTGAACACACCATCCCCACTGTGAAACATGGTGGTGGCAGCATCATGCTGTGGGGATGCTTTTCTTCAGCAGGGACAGGGAAGCTGGTCAGAGTTGATGGGAAGATGGATGGAGCCAAATACAGGGCAATCTTGGAAGAAAACCTGGTAGAGTCTGCAAAAGACTTGAGACTGGGGCGGAGGTTCATCTTCCAGCAGGACAAAATTTCAGTCTCTAGCAAAGCTGGTAGAGACATACCCCAAAAGACTTGCAGCTGTAATTGCAGCGAAAGGTGGTTCTACAAAGTATTGACTCAGGGGGGCTGAATACTTTTGCACGCCACACTTTTCAGTTTTTTATTTATGATAAAATTTGGAAACCACGGATCATTTTCCTTCCACTTCACAATTATGCACCACTTTGTGTTGGTGTATCACATAAAATCCCAATAAAATACATTTACGTTTGTGGTTGTAACATGACAAAATGTGGAAAAGTTCAAGGGGTATGAAAACTTTTGCAAACCACTGTAGATAGAGCTCTAGGGGCTAGTGGAATTGAGGCATGTGGGGTGAAGGCAGGCAAGGGTTATTGGTTTGGGACAATCAGCCATGATCAAAATGAATGGCGGTGCTGGCTCGAAGGGCCGAACGGCCTCCTCCTGCACCTATTTTCTATGTTTCTATAAAACACACGATACATGAAAAATGAATTTGAAGTGACATGGAAAGGATTGAGTATGTGCAAAGATTGGGGAGGGATGGGGGGGGGGGGGGGGGGGGTGGGGGTGGTAGGGGAGTAACGCTACCCCACAACAGAAGGGGGAGGAGTTGTACAGTTTGATAGCCACCCATAGGGAAGAAGGATTACCTGGGGCATTCTGTGCCGCAGCTTGGTGGAACCAGTCTGTTGCTGAAGGTACTCGTCAGGTTGACCAGTGTGTCATGGAGGGGGTGAGCTGTATTGTCCAGGATGCTCCGCAGTTTGAGGAGCATCCTCCCCTCCAAGATCATCTCCCATGACACCATGACACCCACGACCCCCAGGACGGAGCCAGCCTTCCTGATGACTTTGTTAATCCTACTGTATCGGTTTGGGTGTTACATCTCACTGGGCACTCTGGAGTGATGGCCATGTGGTATGTTTTCTCCTTGTGATTTATTGGCACTAAGTGATAAAATGAGCAGTAACAGCATGGTACATGGCGCACGTTCCCACCCATAAGAGGCAAAAGCAGGAAATAAGTGAGAGAGAAGTTGGTGAGGGGGAGAGGGAGCAAAGAAATCAGACAAAGTGGTTTTATCCATCCCCTCACTCTGGGTTTCTGTGCCATTTCCCTGGGTTTAGGAGCAATTTTGCCTCTTAGCTGGGTAAAGTATCTGAAAATAGACACAAAGAGCTGGAGTAACTCAGCGGGTCCGACAGCATCTCTATGGAAAAGGAATAGGTGACGTTTTGGCACGAGACCCTTCTTCAGACTGAGAGTCAAGGGGAAAGCAAAACGAGAGATACAGACAGTTCTGTGGAGAGACATAGAATAAATAAATGAAAGATATGCAAAAAAGTAACGATGATAAAGGAAACAGGCCATTGTTAGCTGTGCATTGGAATGGAATTCTTTGCTTGCGTACACAATGTATACAAAGACCAGCCACCTACAGCGCTGACAAAGTTACATAGCACGTCGGGTCCCACTTTTGTGTTCCTCACCGCCCTCCCCCCCCCCTCCCCCCCTCATGGGCTACAGACAATGACACTCAACAAGACGAATTTGAAGCTCATATGACTAGGGTGGAGAGAGTATCTGAAAGTTGAATGTTGAATTAAAGGGCCTGTCCCACTGTACGAGGTAATTCAAGAGTTCTCCCGAGTTTCCCCTGATTCGAATTCAGAGAATTACGGTAATAGCCGCTCGTAGGTACTCGGGGCTCTCGTGGACATTTTTCAACATGTTGAGAAAACTTCACAAGCTTACTGCGTTTCCGAATACCTGCCGTTAGCGTTACGAGCCGCTAAGAGACGTCACGAGCTCCGACGTACCCGCTACCTACATTCTACGTACTTACCACGAGTTTGATTTTTTTTTTTTTAACTCGGGAGAGCTCTTGGATAAACTGGTATAGTGGGACAGGGGCTTTAGAGTGGAAAAGTGAAACATAGATCAAATACGTTTTTTTCCTTCTTAAGGCAATCCTGGGGTCTGGGCTGCCAGGATCTAATCGTTTTGGTGGAGGTCGTACCCTCAGAATTAAAGAACGTTCCTTTAGGAACCTTTTGGTAATCACTAATGGCCAGCCTTGGCTGGTGATTGGTCCCAGCAGATGGACCTAGACATCCTGAGCATCACGGAGATGACCACGTTGGCCCTCCAGATGCCCATTGATAAAGTCCAACCAAAGGTGGCCAGAGGCCCAACAGAAAGCTGGAGTCCTGTCTGCACACTTGACCGGTGGCTTGAACAGCCCCGACAAAGAGCTTGCACTGTCCTCTTACAACTTGGACAATTGGCAATCTTAGCTCCTTATCATTGTGTGTCAAACAGTGGCACAGATGGTGATGCATAGAAAACCCTGCCGTACAGTATGGGCCTCATTAAGTGCTTAAGTGCATCCATTCTTTCATACCAGTCTCCATGGGGGTCTCCGTCTGCCAGAACATGCTTTTCATGCGGCTGCATTTCGCAACAAACCTGATTCTTGTCAGCAGGTGGTAGAACATCACTCGGCCGTCTGCAGGCAGGCACGGTGTGTGTCCCAGGGAGAATGTCACGGCACATTCCTGGGGGACATGGGGTGAAACGCAGGAACAAAGTTTAAACAACAGAAAGAAGATAGACACAAAATGCTGGAGTAGCTCAGCGGGCAATTAAGCATCTCTGGAGAGAAGGAATGGGTGACCTTTCAGATCGAGACCCTTCTTCAGAATCAGTCTCGACCCGAAACGTCATCCATTCCTTTTTAGTTTTGCTTCGAGATACAGCACGGAAACAGGCTCTTCGGCCCACCGGGTCAGCGCCGACCAGCGATCCCTGCATATTAACACCATCCTACACACATTAGGGACATTTACAAAACCAATTTACCTACATACCCGTACGTCTTTGGAGTGTGGAAGAAAGCCCACGCAGGTCACGGGGAGAACGAACCGACAGCACCCATAGTCGGGATCGAACCCGGGTCTCCTGCGTTGCAAGCGCTGTAAGGCAGCAACTCTACCGCTGTGCCTAATCCTGCTCTCCAGAGATGATGCCTGTCACGCTGAGTTACTCCCGCATTTTGTGTCTATCTTCGTTGTAAACCAGCATCTGCAGTTCCTTCCAACACACCGTGGGTCTAAAGCATGGCAAGTGATATAACCATCTTTGATTGTTTGTTGATTGATTCACAGTGCAAACAAGATAGAATTGGCACAATGTGATTGTTATTATTGCAATAACAAGCCCGGAATAAATGTCTGCGGGTTCAAAGGAGTTTTCTAATTAATGTAAACCGATAATGTCTTCAGAATAATTTTGTGGTCAAAAACTGTTGATAGAAATCTGTTCCCTGGCCTGCCGCCTGCTGCTGATGTTTCTGGTGTAACCCTGTACTCGCTTGTCATGACTGCCTCTGTGTCTACTCTGATGTTCCACCAACATTAAAGCAACATCTGTGTGGTGGGAGGGTAGAGTGGGATTATTGTGGGTCGTTGTTAGGAATGGGAGTCAAGGGAAGCATTGGTGTACAGAATGTCTGCTGTGGCCACTTTAAACTAAAGTCATGTAAAGGCCAGAATGTGTAACGGGAACAGGTCCCCTCCTCCAAAGGACATTAGGAAATGACTTTTTTTTTAAATGACAATCTAATTGCTTCATGATCATTTTTCTTCAAATCGAATTCAAATTGTCAACTGCCATGGTATGATTAAAGATCTCATTGTCTAGTTTATTAATCCAAACCGTCTGCAATCCTGGTCCCGAGGTGTGAGCTATAGAGCACCTGACAGCATCTTGTCACTGCATGGTCAGAGAGAGCTGGGTGGAGTGGTGACTTAGCACAGAAACCTTTAAATCCCCCACAGCCACAAGTTACATGTGTCTTTGATTGACCATGGCAAAGTTCTCCTGTCAGAACAAATGGGAACTCCTATCAGATAACAGTGAAAAATGATTTGTTCCAAAAATGGTTGAACAGATTCCAAGGTGGACATGTATTAGAAGTTATACCCTCATAGTTAAAGGACGTTCCTTTAGGAAGAAGATGAGAAGACCGTTCTTTAGTCAGAGGGAGGCGAATCTGTGGAATTCTTTGCTGCAGAAGGCTGTGGAGGCCAAGTCAATGGCTAATACAGAGATAGATAGAATCTTGATTAGTATGGGTGTTAAGGGTTATGGAAAGAGTGGGGATAGGAGGGAGAGATAGATCAGCCAAGATTGAGTGGCAGAGTAGACCTGATGGGCCGCATGGCCTAATTCTGCTCCAATTACTTATGACCTTATATGTTGATCCTCAACAACTGCAGAAACTAATGAAGGATGTCCATTATCTTCAGTTGCAATTTGTCAGTGATTCTGAGAGAGTGATACTGTCTCTGGCGTGGAAGCGATCACTGCAATGCTTCACGGAATGGTGTGAGGTTGACTTAGGCAAGGTCGTTAAGCAGCGTTTTAGATGAGAACAAAATCTGCCATTGAAAGAAATGTCTCGCACTCTGAAACTGATGGATGAATCAATCAGGCAGCTCGAATTTATGAAAGCCAAGCTAAGTTTGTCAGAGTATTAAAACCTGTGAAGAAGTGGCCAATCATGTGGATGAAGGTAAATACATCCGCACGAAAGGGCAATTGCACTTTTGAGCGGTTTGAACAAAAATGGGAAGGTAGTGTGGAATAAATCAGTTGTTATAAACTTGTACTTTTTCTCAGCCACAGTTAAAACACTGCAGATGCCTTTGCCCCATTAAAGGCTGTGAAAGCAGTGGATTCACCAGAGAGATGGGAATGGGAAATGATAATCATGAGAAGAGACGAGAGACATTGGAACTAACCCTCCTGGGCAGGCAAGCCTACCAAGAACATTTCTGGTATTTTTAACACATTACATTTTTAGATAGGGTCAATAAGGAACAATTATCTCTTCGAAATATCAAAGACAGGAAGGCATAGTTTTAAGGTCAGAGTTCAATGGAGGGCAGGTTTTCTACACAGAGCGATAGGTGCCTGGAACATGCTGCCAGGTGTGGTGCTGAGATACCAGAGTGCTAATTGAAAGGCTTTTGGATAGATACATAGACAGGCACCTGGATATGGATTGTGTGTAGGCAGACGAGATTAGTTCAACTTAACATCATGGTTGATTCGGACATTGTGGGTGGAACAGTCTGTTCCTGGGCTGCACTCTTCTATATTTTATGATCTACGACATCTAGTGTCAAGGGTCATTGAAGTAAAGTACATTTGGAGAGAGATGAGGAGATTTTTTCTTTCTTTGCATGTTAGGTTGTTGGAACGGGATGCTTTGTTATAGGGGGTAGTTCATACAAGAGAATGAGAGATAACATCAGGAACAAGAGAAGGCTCCACTCTGCTCTGACGGATATCAACATCATCTCAGATCTGGCACCTCAGCTCTATTTCCCCCTGTCCAAAGACAAGATCATCTATCCTTCCATTTACCAGTGAGTTTAGACCAACTCTACTCAATCTCTCCCCATCATTCCATGTCAAATTGCTTCCGACAGGATCTTTAAGTAAAGAGACGAAAACTGCTTGGACAGATCCAATGCATTTATCAATGGGAAATTGATCATTGTTTTAAGGAACAAACACAGAATGACTGGGGAAGTGCAGGTGTGCATGTGGTTTTCAACTAATACAGGGTTGCAGAAGGAAGGCATGAATAATATGATGTGGTTCAATGATATGTGGTAAGGAGGGTGGGGCAGCATGATTAACACCAAACTACAGGGAGGGAGGGGGTGAGTGAGTAGGAACGTTATTTGGATCAGTTTATTGAAGATCCAGCGTGTTTTCCTTCCATGGGTGTAGTGTTTTGAGGTTTTATGAAATGAATTTGTCCGTGTCAGCCCAGTTCCAGATCAGGACAGGTTAGCACATGAATGTTACCTGCAATTAGACGAAAGTTACTACTGGTTGATCACTGCACACATTGACACCGCAGGAGTGCTGGCGAGAAATGAAAATGCCGCCATCTTAGAGTGGACTTGTCATGGGGGAATAATGTTACCAGAGTGTTAGCCGGATGAAGCATCGCTGGTGAGGGCACGTTGCCTTGAGAGTGCACTGTATTTACATAGCGACATACCTTTTGAAGCCATGGTGCGCTTGATCTAATATAAAACTTGCTTAATGATGATGTATTTAGTTATATTTTTATTAGAAGCAGCGTACAAAAGTATAAACCGTGGCATATGACATAATACATTTATTGTACAGCTTCCATTTAATTTTAACAAAGATGAAATAGAAAAATAGAGAAAGAGCAAGAAAGAAAGAATGTGAAAAAGGAAGTGAATGAGTGAAACCCCTAAACTACCAAATGAGTGCAATCAAAGAGTGAGTCAGTAAAAACTTTAAAAAAAAAAGACAAAAATGAAAAAAAATGAAAACGAAACGAAACGTGTTGATATACCTGCGTCGTTTCTCACCACACCCATCACCCAGTCCGTGAATCAGTTTAATGCCAAAGATGTCTTGCACCATACTATCCTTGTAATGAATCAATGAAAGGAGACCATATCTTTGAAAATTGCTCTGATTTTCCTGCGAAGACAAGTCTCATATCTTCAAGATGTAGCCTCAGACATGTTTGTAATCCACATTTTAAGAGTTGGGGGAGATGTATTTTTCCAAAATTTAAGTATGAGTTTTTTCGCCATTATCAGGCCATAATTAAGGAAACGTCTTTGAAATATTGCTAGCTCAGCTTAATGATGATGTAAGAAGGTCAATCTTCTGTTGATGGTGAGGATTGGTGATGGAACTGTGCCAGTGTTGCACACTTGCCTCTTCCAGTCCTCGCTCGCCGTCTGGAGATACCAAAACGCGGGTTCTAAATTCAGACCTTAAACTATCCACAAAACCCTGAGCAAGAATAGGTTGCTTGCAATGCCGCATTCCCCCGGCAGTGTTTGAAATTACACGCAAATGACGCCCAAGTGGGACAGGCCCTTTGTCATTAAGCTCGTGAAAACCTGATTTGATTTGTCAACTTGCAATGCAACAATTCTCCATCGGCCTATCGCCTCTGGCCAGGGATAACATCTCCAGTTGTACAAGAGGCAGAATCAGTGGCTTCACCCTGGGAGGGGTAGACCCAGAGGGGGGTGGGGACAGGGGAGGTGGATAGTTTGGAGGGGTGGGCATCTTGCCAGCGTTCCGGCTGTGTTGAGATCAACTTGCTTGAAGCTTGCAACACATTAACAAAGAGCAGTTTCATGGTTTGTGGTTATTAAACAACAGGAAATCTCTCAATTACAGTATCTACAATCACTGATTCCTGCTGTGGCCTCCGAGATATTTGCTTTGACAAGTCTGGGTTTGGGAATAATTGCTCTCTCCAGTTCTTTTGGGGTGCGATTAGCTGAGATGACTTTGCCACAGTGAGATTTTCATGATTTCCTGTTTGTTTGGTGCTGGGTCAGAGGGAGAACAGATAGATCCCAATTAAACAGTGGAAAAGGAACGCAGTTAATTAATGTAAATTTAGTGCAGTTTCCAAAGTACACAGAAACCAAAGAGTGTTTGTGCAAAGGTCTTTAATGGTAGAGTTTGAAATATACTCTGTTATGAAGCTCGAGGACAGTTTAGTTTAGGTTAGTTTAAAGATACAGCATGGAAACAGGCCCTTCAGCCCACCGAGTCCACACCGACCAGCGATCCCCACACATTAACACTATCCTACACTCACTGAGGACAATTTACACGTACACCGCCAAGTAACCTACAAACCTGCACGTCTTTGGAGTGCGGGAGGAAAACAAACGTCTCAGAGAAAACCCACGCGGTCACGGGGAGAACGTACAAACTCCGTACAGACAGCACCCGTAGTCGGGATCGAACCCGGGTCTCCGGCGCTATAAACGCTGTAAGGCAGCAACTCTACCGCTGCGCCATGGTAGCCGCCCGCTTCAGAAGGTAATTAAATAAGAATGCAGGATTCCGGGCTTCATAGCTACGAGCAATGAGTGGAAAAACAAGGGAACGGTAACTGTTTGGAAATCACTGGGGAGTCATGTTCATAATTTCTAGGAACAGAATTAGG
Source organism: Raja brachyura (assembly GCA_963514005.1). The sequence goes on along the minus strand of OY740804.1, from coordinate 40,327,973 downwards.
CCATTCAGCCCATCAAGTCTACTGCGCCATTCAATCATGGCTGATCTATCTTGTCCTCTCAACTCCATTCTCCTGCCTTTGTCCCATAACCCCTGGCACCTGTACTAATCAAGAATCTGTAAATCTCCGCCTTAAAAATATCCGTTGACCTTGCCTCCACAGCCGTCTATGGCAATGAAATCCACAGATTCACCACCCTCTGACTTAAGAAATTCCTCCTCAACTCATTTCTAAAGGTACGTGCTTTTATTCTGAGGCTTTGGCCCCTGGTCTTAGACTCTTGCGAGTCTGCTGAATTAGGGGCCTTGTGTTGAGCAAGGCCTTGTAAGCATGCAGACAAATGCTGCCACTGTACATGGGGTGTTGGCCAATAGATATATGGGGAGGCTGAAGAAACTATGCTTGATTCCCTTCAAACATAAAAAAGGACGGGGAGAATTATTCAGTGTTCAGAATTAAGAATGGATTTGATAGGGAAGTAGAGAGAGTGTCCCCACTCACTGAAAATTAGTAACAGGAGGGCTATAACTAAACTGACAAAAGAAATCAGGGGTGAGATTAGAGATAGTTTTTTTTTTTGAAAAACTCTGAGCTATTGGGATCTGGAAAATCACTGCCAGAAATGATGATGAAACAGTACAGAACTGACTCACACAGTCGCTCGAGTGTGATGCCCATTCATTTATAGTTCATTTACAAACCTCCGCCTGGAATGACTGTGAGTTGCTGGGCTTGGCGAAGGGCACGAGTAATGTCCAACACATGGGGGTTTGTTGAAACAAAGGCTATCCAGCCCCTTTCAATGGTTTCATCAATATTTCCAATGTGTATAGAATAACAGCAGCAATCTGTAACCAATAACCAAACTGTAAAAACAAGAGCAAAATCCCGCAGATGCTGGAGACGTGAAATAAAACAAACAAACCTCGGTGATAAGTAGCAGCTGGGGAGAGGCAAACGTAATGTTTCAACTCAATGACCCATCCATTGCCAAGCTCGAAAAAGTTACAGATAAAACTTGCAGCTTTTGAAATTCAGAGCAGAGGAGAAAAAGAAGAAAATAACAAAATAGGTCAGGAACAGCTTGAAGACAGAAGAATAATTGTACAAAGAGAGGTTCTAATGATGTTGCAAAAGTCGATGCTAAAACAATCTTTCTTCGGTGAATAGTAGAGGATTACGTCACAGAATTATTTTCAAAAAGATGGTAGTATTCTCCTAAGGTTAGAAGTTGAATCCTGGTATTTTTAATCCAGGTGTTTAAGGTATTAATGAGATTTGGTGGAATAGATGCAGAGGGAGGTTGTTTTCTGTTGGAAGGGAATCCCAGACAAAGACAGCAGCATCTAAAGTAAGGCCACTTGGATGAAGCAAGGAAGCACCATCTCACTCCAGGGTTAATGGAGCTTCAGAGCTCCCTCTGAAACATTTGGAGATACAAAGGGGGCAGTTAAGATCAAACCAAGCTTGTTAAATGATGTTGGGTGAGTGGATTAAGGGAGACAGAGAATAGGCAGTTAAATGAAGCATGGTACAGATTTGATGAAATGGTGGTGCAGGTCAAGGAGATGAATGGCCTCGTTGTGTCCTCACGTTTTCATAGTTCCACAATCCATTTTACAAGAAATGTTTCTTCCCTTTTAAAACATTGCGTGCTGTTGGCCTCATAGAGATGGGTTTATCTGTCTTGTCCCCAGATCACCAGGCTGTGCGGTGAAGGTTGGTGTCTAGGCTGGTGTGCTTAATCCGGGCCGCTGCAGGCCACTGCGTTATCCCAGTTTGAACCTCGCAGTAAAGGAGAGATTTTGAAATTCCCGTGATAGGCTGAGGAGCTGCGTTGTGTCTTGTCCTATCTTCCTCACCTGTCGAGTGCCAACCAAACATGTTTTGAGATGTTTTGTCATGCAGATACTAAATAGATGCATGTTTTGTTTGTGCATTCGTTATATGACCAAGACTCCAACCTCCGGTGATGCATTTGACTATTTGTACTTTCTGCAAGCAACAGATTTAATGGGCTGAATAGCCATTACTTGAATCTTCTCTCTTGAATCATGGGTTCCTGATATGTCTGTGCACATGTGGAGACCGTTCTGCCCATCCTGCCCATGTTGGCTCCAAAAAGAGTGACTTAGTTCCTCCCACTTGTGGGTGATGTCCCTTCAGCAACTTGACCAAGTCCTTGTGATGAGAGCTTGCAGCACCAGTTCTCCTTCAGGCAGTGAGCACTCACAAACCTGCCACCCGGCTCTGTATTTGTGCAAACAGGCCGAGTCATTGGTGAAGATAGATACACAAAGCTGGAGTAACTCAGTGGGACAGGCAGCATCTCTGGAGAGGAGGAATGCGTGACATTTCAGGTCGAGACCCTTCTTCAGACGGATTCAAATATTGGTGACCTCTGCCAATCTTCAGCAGTTTGGTTGCAATCGAAGCCTGGCATATCTAGGTTGTTGATGTGACGGACCAGGCGATGTGAGACCAAGGAGATTGCACAGGCTGACACCGTGAAAGGCTCACCCTGGTGCTGGCATTGGGAGCTCTTTGTGATGTAGCCTTGGGCAGTTTCTGTCTGTTCCGGTTACATCTCCAGTGCAGAATGCTTTAGACTGGAGCCCACAGGCCCTGCTTTTGTAGGCACCATCGGGAACTCACAGTTCTTGTCCAAGCAATGCTCATAAGACATACGAGCAGAACTGGGTCATTCACCCCATTGAGTCTGCTCCACCAATCAATCATGGCTGGTCTAATTTTTCTTCTCCTCCATTCTTCTGCCTTCTCCCCGTAACCTTTGGCACCCTTTCTAATCAAATGCTTTAGAAATACCCAATGACGTGGCCTCCACAGCCATCCGTGCAATGAATTCCACATATTCACTGCCCTCTGGCTAAATAAATACTTCCTCGTCTCCATTCTAAAGGTCCATCCTTTCACTCTGAGGCTGTGCCCTCTGGTCCTAAACTCTCTCACTAGTGGATACATCCTCTCCACATCCACTCTCTTTAGGCTGTGGGTCATGACCACCTTGGCTCCCTGCACAAATGGGTGGCATTGACAACATCTCATCTGCAGAATGGCAAGTGGTATCTTTCCACATTATACCTCCTGCTCCATATATGTACTGGAGAGAACTTTGAAACATGAGGAGAAAGAGTCCTACAGCAAGGCAACTTGCCCTTCGGTCCACTAAATCCGTGCTAGCCATGATGCATCCACTTGCCCTTTGGCCCACCGAGTCCATGCTGGCCACGATGCATCCACTTGCCCTTTGGCCCACCGAGTCCATGCTAGCCACGATGCATCCACTTGCCCTTCGGCCCACCGAGTCCATACTAGCCACGATGCATCCACTTGCCCTTCGTTCCACTGAGTCCATACTAGCCACGATGCATCCACTTGCCCTTCGTTCCACTGAGTCCATGCTAGCCATGATGCATCCACTTGCCCTTCAGTCCACTGAGTCCATGCTAGCCATCACACATCCACTTGCCCTTCAGTCCACTGAGTCCATGCTAGCCATCACACATCCACTTGCCCTTCGGCCCACCGAGTCCATGCCGACCATCGATCACCTGTAAACTAGTTCTGTAGTAGCCCACGTTTGCATTCTACACATGAGGTGAAATTTACAGAGGGCCAATTAATCTACAAAACCCACACATCATTGGAATGTGGGGGGGAAACTGGAGCACCCAGACAAAGCCCGGCGCAATCACAGGGAGAACATGCAAACTCCACACAGACAGCAACCGTGGTCAGGAACAAACCCGGATCTCTGATGCTGTGAGGCAGCAGCTCTACCGCTGGACTTCCGTGCCACCCAGTAACGCTGTCATTGTTGCACCAGCAACAGAGAATTTAATCAATCTGTACACAGCCAACTGCCACAAACAGCAACTCTGACAGAGCAAGTACACGGTGCCCTGAGTTAAACCCAAAACTCTAGCCTATCATTCTATTTCAAGTGCCAACAGATCAGCAGTAGTCAGTAGTGACTTGTTGTGGCCTCAGCGGATATTATTTCAGGTAAGGCCCCTGCAATGAGCTGACTCAGGTGGATGGAGTACAATGGAGTTCATTCAGACCATGCTGCAGCCTGTGCCTCCTGACGGCAGATAGGGCCTGTGAGAAGTAAGAATGTGTTGTTTGTTTGATTTGTATAGAGTTGCATGTGAATATAATGCCAAAAAAATTGCTAGCACATTTTCCACAGACCTTCAATACCAAACATATTCCTTTGGCTTAGTTATAAATAACAGATTGAGCTCCAGATGAAGGGGAGCTGGCGTTAGCCAGCAACAGGGAGATAATCCTTTGGGTGACGGGAAATATTTTCCAAACAGTAGAGTTTCAGAGATTCTAAGAACAGAGAAAGGTCACTAACTCAGCACTGACTGGGCCTTTCAGTAAATTAATCCCAGCTTCCCATTCCAGTTCTCAACCTCTTCTGCATCCAGCAAGTGGGTCTATTTCAGCTGCCTGCATTAATATCCTTCACTGACGTTCCTGATGCATTGTCTTAGTGTGAACCTTCTCCCTGAACTTCTGGCAATGACTGATTTTCAACCACACATCTACAGTAGTAAGACATCTGAAAGTGGTTCACAGGAGGATAATTGGATATAATTTGACACTAAGCCACAGAAGGGAACATTAACACTGTTGTCATTTGAACCATTAACCAAAAGCTTGGTCAAAGATGTATGTTTAGGTTGTGAGGATAGGGAGGGAGGAAACTACTGAGGGATTTAAACACAAGGATGGGATTCCTGTGCTTGAGTAAAGCCCCCTCAGCAATCAGATCCTGAGATCCCAGTCACCCAGTGTAAGTATTAAAGATGGGTACGTGTAGGAAGGAACTGTAGATGCTGGTTTAAACTGAAGATAGACACAAAATGCTGGAGTAACTCAGCGGGACAGGCAGCATCGCTGGATAGAAGGAATGGGTGGCGTTTCAGGTCGAGACCGTTCTTCAGTCTGAGAGTCTTAATGCCCTTTAATGTCTTGTTTTCACACTTTACCTTTCCATATCTCTGTGTCTCCTTCTCCCCTGACTCTCAGTCTGAAGAAAGGTCTTAACCCGAAAAGTCACCCATTCCTTCTCTCCAGAGATGCTGCCTGGCCCTCTGAGTTATTAAAGGTAGACAGGTACATATAAACAGCAACATCTATTGGCAGGACTGGGTGACATTTTCAATTTGTTCAAAATTAAAGAAAGCTTTGGGCTTGAATCTAACTGTGAAATGTATTTTACAAGCAAGCAGACGGCAGGTGAAGGCTCTTATCCGACTGATCAGTGACTCCTCTGGATCTAGTGGGAAGCCAGTCAATCTGCTGAAGGTTTCCAACCCGAAACGTCATCCATCCTTTTTCTCCAGAGATGCTGCCTGACTCGCTGAGTTTAATCCAGCTGTTTGTGTCTATCTTGGGATGTAGGGATGGTCTGGAATTGAGATGGATGTTGCTACTGGCAACACTAGTCTATAATCCAGGTGTCAGAGGTCATGGGAGAATGCAGAGGAATGGGGTTAGGACGGAGAGATAGATCAGTGAATGGCGGAGTAGACTTGATGGGCTGAATGGCCTAATTATGCTCCTATCACTTATAACCATATAACCATATAACAATTACAGCACGGAAACAGGCCCTCTCAGCCCTTCCAGTCCGTGCCGACCATTTATTTTCCCCTAGTCCCATCTACCTGCACTCAGACCATACCCCTCCATTCTCTTCCCATCCATATACTTATCCACTTTACTTTTAAACGTTAAAATCGATCCTTCCTCCACCACTTCTGCTGAAAGCTCATTCCACACAGCCACCACTCTCTGAGTAAAGAAGTTCCCCCTCATGTTACCCCTAAACTTCTGCCCCTTAATTCTCATGTCATGCCCTCTTGTTTGAATCTTCCCTACCCTCAATGGGAAAAGCTTATCCACGTCAACTCTGGATAACTTATGATCTTATGATCCCTATTATGACACAACCGCAACAGTTTGTTTACAGACAGCTCCCTTGCCCAAGGAGCATCTCCTGTGAACCCTGGCATCTACAACGTGGTGGGGTGAGGTCAGAGAGACTGGTCCATTATCACCTCTAACAGTTCAGGTCAGGTCAGCATTAGCTCCGGTGTTTATGAACATATGTTTCTTCCAGATTTGGGTGGTTGCACAATGCTAACCAGACGCTAAAAACCCCAGACAAACATTTGGCACTCCCTTTCATGACATGGTTGAAATGAGGAGAGAAGCAGAAGGCTGGCAGTTCATAAAAGGACACATAATCCCCTCTCTGTTCATGACTTTCACGCCTGGATTCCTGGATTGTGTACTCAGCACACGGTGCTCTGTGTGGACAATCCGTCAGCAACTTTCCTCTTCTATACCTCAACTCCCCAGGAGGGACTGACGCTTGGTTCCAGCATGGCTGCAACTCGATGATCTGAGGCACGGCACGCCCTTTTCACCAGTCTGTGCTCTCTGTACAAAGACATCACATAGTTCAAGGCAGGAGTATGGACATCCATTGCTCATAGTTCACTACTGATATGTCAGAGAAGCCCAGAAGATCACGCAGCAGGGTTTCCAGAGTTCCTCTGGTGGATCAGTCTCTCCACGATTCTGGAAAATAATTCCATAAAATTCATGGCAGCTCACCCCTCTCCTCCCACTGCTTCCTCATTATGGTTTTAGCGAGGGTAGTAAGCATTAGCAGAGGTTAGTAAGCATTAGCAGAAGTTAGTAAGCATTAGCAGAGGTTAGCAAGTATTAGCAGAGGTTAGTAAGTATTAGCAGAGGTTAGTAAGTATTAGCAGAGGTTAGCAAGTATTAGCAGAGGTTAGTAAGTATTAGCAGAAGTTAGTAAGTATTAGCAGAGGTTAGCAAGTATTAGCAGAGGTTAGTAAGTATTAGCCGAGGTTGGTAAATACTAGCAGAGGTTTGTACACAATGTGAGCAAATATATGGTTTCTAATTGTATCGCTATTTTAATATGCATAATTATTATTACTTTTTTAATTTAGAATTCCAGTCTGAAGAAGGGTCCTGACCTGTCCATTTTGTCCAAAGATGCTGCCTGACCTGCTCAGTTACTCCAGCACTTTGTTTATTTTTGTAAAATAGTATCTACCTTTTTAGAATTCCTGTCTCCCACCCTGTCAGCCCCCCACTCCCCTCCCATGTTCCATTCCCACTCCCCCCTCACACCCCACACAGCCCACTCCCCTCCCTAACATTCTCATCAATTCTACTCTGAAGCTCAGGTCATGGTTCATGTAGCAGGCATGGCTGTGCATGAATTAGTACAAGGGTAGAAGGGTCTCGACCTGAAATGTCACCTATTAGTCTGAACAAGCGTCAACTATTCCTTTTCTCCAGAGATGATGTCTGACCCGCTGAGTTACTTCAGCTTCTTGTGTCTGTCTTCTGTCCCTGGCAGACTTGGAGTAGGGAAAGGAAGCTGGAAAAATGACACGGAATGCCAGGCACTGATGAACAAAATCAGTCTTCACGTCACCTGGTACGCAACAGAACCGTCAGAGAGAGACACAAGGAAGTGCAAATGCTGGAATGTTGAGCAAAGCACACAGTGCTGGAGGAACTCAGTGGGCCAGGCCGCATCTGTGGAGGGAAATGGACAGATTATGTTCCAGTTTGGGGCCCTTCTTCAGACTGATGGAGGGGTGCGGAGAAAGCTGGTGGAATGGGATGAGGGGTGAGAGGAAGTTCTCCAGATGCACAGTATAACCATTTAACCATATAACAATTACAGCACAGAAACAGGCCATCTCAGCCCTTCTTGTCTGTGCCGAACACTTACTCTCACCTAGTCCCATCTACCTGCACTCAGACCATAACCCTCCATTCCTTTCCCATCCATATACCTATCCAATTTATTTTTAAATGATAAAATCAAACCCGCCTTCACCACTTCCACTGGAAGCTCATCCCACACAGCTACCACTCTCTGAGTAAAGAAGTTCCCCCTTATGTTACCCCTAAACTTTTGTCCCTTAATTCTCAAATCATGTCTTCTTGTTTGAATCTTCCCTACTCTCAATGGAAAAAGCTTATCCACATCAACTCTGTCTATCTCTCTCATAATTTTAAAGACCTCTATCAAGTCCCCCCTTAACCTTCTGTGCTCCAAAGAATAAAGACCTATCTTGTTCAACCTTTCTCTGTAACTTAGTTGCTGGAACCCAGGCAACATTGTAGTAAATCTCCTCTGTACTCTCTCTATTTTGTTGACATCTTTCCTATAATTTGGCGACCAGAATTGTACACCATATTCCAGATTTGGCCTCACCAATGCCTTGTACAATTTTAACATTACATCCCAGCTTCTCTACTCAATGTTCTGATTTATAAAGGCCAGCACACCAAAAGCTTTCTTTACCACCCTATCTACATGATATTCCACCTTCATGGAACTAAGCACAGTTATTCCTATATCCCTCTGTTCAACTGCATTCCTCAATTCGCTACCATTTACCATGTACGTCCTATTTGATTTGTCCTGCCAAGATGTAGCACCTCACACTTATCAGCATTAAACTCCATCTGCTATCAGAGAAAGTAACCAAGGCTGGAGGTGGAGGAGACACAAGGGAACAAATGGTAGAATCTGATCAGAGAGGAAAATTATAGAGTCCCCGCCTACTCAACCTCTCCCTGTAGCTCAGACCTTTCTATTGGAGAATTCAGTGTTCATGCCATTGGCTTTCAATGTTGCCCAAGCGGATTGTGAGATGCTGTGGCAATTTCAAAATGCCTGTAAAAAAAAATCCACTCAACTGACATGCATATTTCTCTCCTTCACAAATCTTTCACCTATAAACAAACAAATCAGGAGCAGGAAGAAAATCTAACCCTTCATGTTGGCTCAGCCTCTTGATAAGATCTTCCCTACTTGGACTGTAAACTTCTTAGCACCACATTCAGTTGTACTGGTAATAATCTTTTAACCCCGTAATAATACCTGCACTGCATCAGCCCCATTCACAGCAGAATTCCAACTTCATCCAGTCTGGACTGAGGGGGTCACGAGAGACTTATTTCACTGGAATCCCCATCTCTCTGGTCATTGGGGACCCTGGTGTGTAATTGGTGAATGAACCTGTGTACATTTCTCCAGTCTGTTATTTACAACAGAATCATGTCCAATGCTCCACTGGTTATATGGATGAAATTACCATGAGCGATGTTATAGAGTCATACACTATGGAAACAGGCCCTTCCGCCCAACTTGCCCGCACCGACCAGCACGTCCCAGCTACACTAGTCCCAGCTGCCTGTGTTTGGCCCATATTCCTCTAAACCTGTCCTATCAATGTACCTGTCTAATTGTTTCTTCAACGTTGCAATGGGGAAGATAGTAAGGCTGGATAATGGACGTCCAAACAAGGGACATCCCTGATATTTAAGGGTTGTCCCTCAATAACAGCAATGGAGATGAAGGGGAGCAGAGTGATCCTTTGTGCACGAAAACTGTGCAAGTTCGTCAACTACCTTCTCTGGCAGCTCGTTCCATACACCCACCACCCTTTGTGTGGCAAATGTTACCCCTCAGATTCCTATTAAATCTTTGCCCCCTCACCTTAAACCTATGTCCCTTGGCCCTCGATTCTGGGCAAGAGACTCTGTGCCTCTACCCGATCTATTCCTCTCATATCACTCGCACCCAGCAGAGTTCTCTGTTGGCTTGTTCTCCCCAAAGTCTATTGCTCTGCAACCCTTCCCACAGAACAGATTTGAAGTCCACTTGCACAGTTTTCATGCACAAAGGATCACTCTGCTTCCCTTCATCTCCATTGCTGTTATTGTGGGACAACCCTTAAATATCAGGGGTTTGTTTGGATGTCCATTATCCAGGCTTACAATCTTCCCCATTTCCTGCCTCTGCTATATTTTCCATGTCATATTTTGGTGAAATTCCACAATCCTTTCAAGATGTCTTTTTTTGCCTGATGCTCAGAGTGAGAATAAAAATTGACTGATTGAAAGGTTTTCAGTTCGTGTTCAATAGACCAACTCTCTGCTCCGTTCAGGAAGTTTTCATTCATATAACAACCTCCATGAACTAATTTCTAACCAATGAAAACATTTAAAGTCTAACCATTATGGTACCGGTGCCAAGGATGACGAGTAATTTGAGCAGAGTATGTTTGCCCAGCCTGAAGTAGGATCTCAACCTGAAACATCACCCATTCCTTCTCCAGAGAAGCTGCCTGTCCCATGTCATAAGTGATAGGAGTGGAATTAGGCCATTCGGCCCGTCAAGTCTACTCCGCCATTCAATCATAGAAACATAGAACATAGAAATTAGGTGCAGGAGTAGGCCATTCGGCCCTTCGAGCCTGCATCGCCATTCAATATGATCATGGCTGATCATCCAACTCAGTATCCCGTACCTGCCTTCTCTCCATACCCTCTGATCCCCTTATTGAATACATGAAAAGAAAAAACAATGAACAGCTAAAACAGGGTAAAAAAATGTTTAACTACATGTCTTAAGATTCTATTAAACAAATGCAAATGCAAAGGGCCACATCTAACTCCCTCTTAAATATAGCCAATGAACTGGCCTCAACTACCCTCTGTGGCAGAGAGTTCCAGAGACCCACCACTCTCTGTGTGAAAAAATTCCTTCTTATCTCGGTCCTAAAGGATTTCCCCCTTATCCTTAAGCTGTGACCCCTTGTCCTGGACCTCCCCAACATGGCTGATCTATCTCTCCCTCCTAACCCCATTCTCCTGCCTTCTCCCCATAACCTCTGACACCTGTACAAATCAAGAATCTATCTATCTCTACTTAAAAAATATCCACTGACCCCCTCCACAGCCTTCTGTGGCAAAGAATTCCACAGATTTACCACCCTCTGACTAAAGACATTTCTCCTCTTCTTCCTAAAAGAACGTCCTTTAATTCTGAGGCTATGACCTCTAGCCCATACTCTCCCAATCGGACGAGCTGAGTTACTCCAGCATTTTGTGTCTGTCTTTGGTGTAAACCAGCATCTGCAGATCCTTCCTGCACAGGTTTGCTCACTGCCTCCATTGTGTGATCTTTGGGGTTAGTAGCCAAAGTGGTGCTAAGGTGCAAGACCTGCTGTGATTTTGATGATGAGCAGGAGCAACCTTGAGGAAGATAGACAATTGTTACACGGGCTTCCACTTTGTGTTTCCAAGGACGGCTCCATCTTCCTACCGGGAATTTAGCCGAGGAAAACACTGGGTGATGTTTACTGACATTTTCCGCAGTTGTGGTGTAGATGGGGATCAGCAGCAGACCTCACCTTCTGTTTGAGGCCAGCTCTCTTGAATAAGCCCTGCGTGGTATATTGGCTGTTCGTGTGCGTTAGAGAGTAGTGCAAGTAATGTGACTGACCTGTGGAGACACCTGCCAATGTTCCCTGTCTCGTTGCCACCTTTCCCTAGCTAGCAATGGTCTATTCTACATTTGCCTTGAACTTTGCTCTCTCATTTTCACACCTTACCCTTCCATATCTCTGTGTGTCTCTCTCTCCCCTAACTCACAGTCTGAAGAAGGGTCTCGACCCGAAACGTCACCCACTCCTTCTCTCCAGAGATGCTGCCTGGCCCGCTGAGTTACTCCAGCATTTTGTGTCTATCTTCAGTGTTCCCTGCACAACCATGTCTTAGGCACGTGGTATCCGGATAAAATCTACGGAATCATATCAGGCACGAACAAGGTGACACTTGCCTCTCCCTGGGGTTAGTTACAACCTTGTGCCTGCATGATGTGTTTTAAAGAGTACTGATTGTGTTCAGCAGTCAGGAATCAAATACATTTGTCATGCAAGGAGCATAAAAACACTGCACTGTGCGATGGAAATTCTAGATAGAGTAGCGTGATAGTGCAGAGCGTAATTATTATCTAGAACAGACTGCCTGGAAGAGAAATAAATCAGAGCTTTGAAAAAGGAGACACGAGGAACTGCAGGTGCTTGTTTATTTAAAAAAAAGACAAAGTGCTGGAGTACTCAGTGGGTTCTGCCCCCACCCAGCTTACCCCCATCCCCCAACCCCCTACAATCAGTCCGGACCTGAAACGTCACCTATCCATGTTCTCCGAAGATGCTGCCCGACCCGCTGAGATACTCCAGCATTCTGTGACTTTCTCTGAAAATAAATTGGATTAACACTAGAAGGAAAGCGATTTGCAAACCAAGAATGGAACTGAATAGCTGACTCTACATGGATCCACCATGGACTCAGTGAATCGAATATTCTCCTGTCCAGAACGGTTCTCTGTTTCAATCATCCATGAGTGGACAAATTCTTCCCGGTTTCTCTGCATTCTTCCATTGATAAATCTATCTTTATGTCAGCTGATGGAAACAGTCTTCCGTGACTCAAAACCTTCAATCATCTTTCAAACATTTTATCAATGCTCTTTTTTTAAAGAAAAGCAATTAATTTTCTCAAATTCTTCTCATGACGACAACCTTTTCCCTATTATCAGTTCAGTGAATTTTCACAGCATCTTTTCATGTGTATAATCTAGAGAGCTTCTGTAAATATATTGAAAGTTAATATTGATTGCTACTGTGTGGGAAGGAACTGCAGATACTGGTTTAAACCGAAGATAGATACAAAAAGCTGGAGTGACTCAGCGGGTCAGGCAGCATCTCTGGAGAAAAGGAATAGGTGACGTTTTGGGTCAAGACGTCCCTTGATCTCGACCCGAACCACTGCTCTTCTCCAGAGATGCTGTCTGACCCATGGAGTTACTCTTTGTGAATATCTTCAATTTCTACTGGTTGCATCATCTTGCAAATGATCATACGCCGTTTCTGCCAGTGTCGCAACCGTTTATTTTACAATGTGAGCTGCAGACGTGGCACTGTTGCAGCAGCACAAGTTATGGATGCCCTGGCACATGTAGTTGACTGGTGTTTGACGTTCTACCGCCCGAGGCAACGAGCCCATTCCCTGACATTCCCAAACAAGGATTTAAAAGAGATTTGGTTTGCAAGGAGGATGGTGTGGGGGAGGAAGATGGTGCTTTCATGTCTCATCCCCATGCTTTAGGCTCCTTGTTTGCATCTGACCTCAGATATCTCTATACTCTCACACTGTGACCACAGGTTTCCAGTCCACTACTGTATCCCAAAGGCATGCTGTGTAGGAAGGAACTGCAGATGCTGGTTTAAACCGAAGATAGGATCAGACAGCATGAAGATAGACACAAAATGCTGGGGTAACTCTGTGGGCGGGACAGGCAGCATCTCTGGAGAGAAGTCGAGACCCTTCTTCAGACCCAAAGACATGCTGCTGGAGTAGTTGCAATTTAACTTTTACTGCAGAGAAATGGCAGAAAGGATCAAAGGGGAGTGGAACCATTGTGTGAGATAAATTGCAGGGGCAGAGGGGGAGAATAGAAGTGATGGCTTGTTCCCCTGGGAGCCACCACAGATGTGAAGGGCCGAACGACCTCCCACTGTGCCACTATAAATATAATTTAGACAGGCCAGCTCACATCTGAAGAAACATAATGCGGGTTCTGATTGCGTTGATTGCAGGGACGGAGAATTACTCACACTGATTATTCATTTGCCATTTATATCTCAACCACTAATTGTATATTTTCCCAAACACATTCTAAGCAAATATAATGTATGGGTGTAGTTTGTGCAGACATAATAATAACTTCTGTCTGCCAGAGCTGTGAGATTTGTTCACATCCTGCTTTTCTGTAATTAATACACTATCTGTTTTAACCTGTTATCGCTGCTTGGTAATTCGGGTGAAGCATTTGCAAACAGCAAGGGATTAATGGCCCTTGAATATTCTTCAAGCACTGTGCACTGTGACATCTACCACCTGCTGACACTGGCCTGGCATCTAACCTGTGCCGTGGTTGTACATGGGATAGTGTTGAGGAAAGGTTTCTCAGTAACGGCCTGGTGCTGCGCATGCCCTGTGAGTGTTTGATCAGCTGCAAGAAGAGAGCTCCAAAAGACACAGAGTGCTGGAGTAACTCAGCGGGTCAGGCAGCATCCCTGGAGCGAGACACATAAAGCTGGAGTGAAGGGCCTGACACACTTGGGCATCATTTGTGCGTCACACAGATGGCGCTCAAAGATTTTGTACATCCCAAAATCCCGGGGAGCCGCGCGCGACCACGCATCGCTGCCTACGTCACCACGCACAATGCGCGCTGTGACACATAAATGATGTCGCGTAAATTACGCGCAAATGACGCCCGAGTGGGACAGGCCCTTTACTCAGCGGGACAGGCAGCATCTCTGGAGAGAAGCCCAGGATAGGTGACATTTTAGCTCGAGACCCTTCTTCAGACTCAATAGGGGACATTTCAGGTCCAGACCCTTCTTCAAACTGATGGAATCTTTGATAGATACAACAACCTCGAGTAACTCAGCGGGTCAGACAGCATCTCTGGAGAAAGGGAATAGGTGACATTTCAGGTCAAGACCCTTCTTCAGATTTTGTTTCTATATCTAGAGAGAGCTTTATTTTGTTTAATGTGTGTTGTATCTTCTCTGGAGTGGTTGTATTTACCCTTTGTCTACTCAATGCAGTACCTGTGCAAGAGAGTTTGACCTTGGCCCTTGAAACCAATTATAGAAACAGCGCAGCATTCCCTCTCATTAGTGCCCCTGTCCCACATAGGCTATTTTTTAGGCGACTACACACGACTAGGCTGTCACCACATGGTCGTCGGGGTGTCGCCTGTATGGTCGTGAGTCGTTTCCTCAGTTTCCCAAAGAGTTGTAACGTTTTTCTGGTCGTCGCTGGATTTTGAAATCTTTAAAACTTTTCGGCGACAGTTGGCTTGACGCCGTTGAGCGTAGCTTGACTTCTCCTGACATAGTTGCTGTCGTAGGTTGCCGCCAGGATAACGTAGGTTGTCGCCGGTGCTGACTTCGGTGAATTCCATTGGCGACTACCCACGTCAACCGGGGACAGGTACCGGCGACTGAACTGTCTCACCTTGTCATAGTTTGTCGCGGGCGGACGTAGGTTGTCGTAGGTGTGGTTGTAGGTGGACGTACTAATGGGTCGCCGGCTGTCGGTAGCTTGCCGTAGCTGGACGTCGATTAGTTGGTAGGTTGCCGTAGACATTGTTGTAGGGGGGTCCAGTCGCCGGTTTCTCGGCGACCCGCTATGACTATGACAGCTGCCGGCAGTCGCCGAAAAAATTGCCCAAGTGGAACAGGCCCATAACACACTTTACTTTAATAACAATCAGATGAAAGTCAGTAGAAAGTAAAGTGAATGTAAGATGTTTAGCAGGAAGAAAGGGTGATTTAAGATTTTACTTCGGAGTCACGTGAGTGACTACGTGAAGACCCCGCCAGCACGCATGCGCGACATATCGTCGTACGCATGCGGAAGCGACGGTCGGGAGGAGCGGGGCTCCTCCAGCGTAAGTTTAAATAGCTTACGCCAGGTAAGTCTCACCGGAGGAGTGAGTCGGCGACATAGTATACAGCGATGGAAGCACGAAAATCGAAAAGAACAGCGGCTAAAGCAGCCGCCAAGGAGAGCAGCCAGCAGAGAGCCGTCTCTCCAGAGCTACAGGTTTTACCTGCAGCTCCCGACTTTTCGCCCTTTGGGACCGTTGGTACGCCACGGTCGGGTGGGAAAACCACCCGGAAGTCGGCCGGGGCCGACTCAGCGGAGTCCGGTCCCGAGGACACCCCGTTCGCAGATAGCGACGGAGGTCGTCTAAACCGCATGGAGCGGATGTTGGAGCAAATGCTCCAACGTGACCTGCTAATGCAGGGGCAGGGTCACAGTGGGACTCCTAGCAGGCCCACGGCAAGTTCCTATCGAGGACTGCCCAATGTCTCCCCCTCTATACAGGGGAGCATTGAGGGTCAGAACTGGGCTGACCCAGAAGAAGGGGAGCTGGCTGAATTGCCGACGGTGTCAGGGGTGTGTGAAGACTACATGGATATGGTAAGCAAGCATGCTATGCCTAACAAGAAGGGCTTACCAATCCACCCTAAGCTGGCTTCCAGCATTAACTATATGGCAACGAACCAGCTGCAGGAACAGGCCATTAATGCTACTGCAGATAAATATATGGCACCTGAGAACTGCAACTCATTGAATGTACCTGCAGTAAATAACCCTATATGGGGAAACATGAGCCCCTCAAGTAGAGGCCAGGAGATCAAACTTCAGAGGATTCTGAAGCTCCTAACCGCAGGGATTACGGCAGTGGCAAGAACTGCAGTGGGTGTGGATATGCCGGAAGAATTACAGGATGCTTTGGCTCTACTCTGTAATACTCAGTATGAGATCAACAATTTTAGAAAAAACATCATAAAGCCGGCGCTTAACCCCAAGTTTGCGGGGTTGTGTAAGCCTGGGAAGACTCAGCCTCCAAGCCTGCTGTTCGGGGAAGATCTCCCAAAGCAGGTTAAAGACCTTGATGAGGAGGCCAAGGCTTTGGGCCTTATAAAACCTGGCTACACTAAGCTGCACCACCCACACAGACAGCACCCCTACACATCCACCGGGCAGAGTTACCATAACAGGTCTGCCGGTGGTGAAAGCTCGAAGGCCGGCATTCCTGCACAATGGTCTTTTTTAGGCCAAGGCCCAGGCCGGCCTTCTTGGAAGATGCGCCACTCCCAGAACACCCACAACCAACCAAGGAAGCAAGGACAGAAACCTCCACACCGGCAGTAACCATGGAGGTAGGTGGGTCTGGGGTCCCCAGAAACACACCTGGTCCAAATTCACTTTGTGTAGGGGGCAGGTTGCACATGTTCTTCGAGAATTGGCTCACTTTTACCTCTGATCCTTATATACTCAGAAGTATTCAGGGCTACAAAATTGAATTTATTCACGAACTCCCTACCCCGGTACAGCATGCACCTAGCCGAAAATTCGTCCTTTCCCAAAAAGAAAGGGCAGCAGGGCATGCTGAACTACAGAGATTAATAGAAAGAGGGGTAATTGAGAAAGCCATCAAAGAACCTCAGGCGTTCATGTCTAATATATTCACTAAAAATAAAAAAGACGGCGGGTGCCGCATCATCATAGATTTGACCGATTTGAATACTTTTGTTCAGTATATTCATTTTAAAATGGACACCTTCGATACTGCTATACAGTTAATAGCCAATGGGTACTACATGGCATGCATTGACCTCAAAGATGCATATTATTCAGTACCCATACACAAGGATCATAGGAAATACTTAAAATTTATCTGGATGGGACAATTATGGCAATACAAAGCTTTGCCTAATGGGTTGTCGTCAGCACCCAGATTGTTTACCAAGATATTAAAACCAGCTTTGGCCTATTTAAGGAAACAGGAACATACTGTTATGGCCTATCTTGATGACATCCTCATAGTGGGGGAGAATTTGGAAATGGCTACTTTGGCAGTTACAGCCACGAAACATCTTTTTCAGAAGCTGGGATTTTTGATACATCCAGATAAATCAATATTGGAACCCTCTACCACCATGAAATATCTGGGGTTCATTATTGACTCAGTGCAAATGTCTGTCACGTTGCCACCAAGCAAGGTGGAAGACCTGATAGAGGCTTGCAGAGGCCTCATTGGCATTAAGGACCCATCCATTCGGCAGGTGGCCAGGGTGATTGGGAAGATAGTAGCTGCATTTCCTGCAGCACAATTTGGGCCCTTACATTACCAAAACTTACAAAGAGCCAAAATTACAGCGCTCAAAAATCATACTGGCCATTTCGACAGGCCTATGAAAATTCCGGGAAAGGCAAAAGCCGAATTATATTGGTGGATGGGTAATGCCCAAAATTGCTCCAAACCTATCAATATCATCAATCCCTTGATCATCTTACAAACGGATGCCAGTGCCAAAGGGTGGGGAGCTACTAACACTACCTCTAGCTGTGGAGGTAGATGGAGTGCACCAGAGTTAACCCTATTCAAAAACTTGGGGATTAACTATTCAGAAATGCTGGCAGCATTTCACGGCCTTAAAGCATACTGCACTGATATGCACAAAGTTCATATTAGAATACAAATTGACAACACCACGGTGGTAGCATATATTAACCATATGGGCGGTATAAAGTCGATATCGTGTGATGAATTGGCTAACAATATCTGGCACTGGTGTCTGCAAAGAGAAATTTGGATCTCAGCTACTTACCTTCCAGGTAAGCTAAATACAGTGGCAGACACCGATCACGTAAATTCAACGACAACATAGAATGGATGTTGGATCGGAATGTGTTTTCAGATATTGTAGAACGTTATGGAACACCAGATATCGACCTTTTCGCGTCCAGGCTAAATCACCAACTACCAACATATGTTGCTTGGGAGCCAGACCCGGGGGCAGTAGCGATGGATGCCTTCTCGCTACATTGGGGGGATCTATTTTGCTATGCATTTCCCCCTTTCTGCCTCATCAGTCGGGTCTTGCAGAAAATAAAGCAAGACTCTGCATCGGGTATTTTGGTGGTGCCCGACTGGCCTACCCAACCATGGTTCCCTATGGTACAGAAGATGGCCACAGAACCCTGTATCAGGGTGAACAAAAGACCAAGCCTGCTCGTGCATCCTGTTACAGGAGAATGTCATCCATGTCATGACCGCATGGACTTGTTAATTTGCAGATTTTAAAACGGTCACTTTACGGATTCGGACTCTCCAACAGGACCATTGATACCATCACAGCAGCCTGCAGAGAGTCCACAAGAAAGCAGTACCTGACCTACATCAGGAAATGGGAAGGATTCTGGGTCACAGCCAACACGACATATGAAACCGCCACCATAACGGAAGTGCTGGAATTTTTGGCTACCCTTCATTTCGATGAAGGTTTGAGCTACAGTGCCATTAACTGTGCCAGGAGTGCCCTATCATCCTACTTGGGCAAGGGGAGTGACCAATTGGGAATTGGGTCACATCCTCTAGTATCCAAATTTATGAGGGGAATATTCAATTCTAATCCCCCCAGGGCCAGATATAGCCATATTTGGGATATCAGCACAGTCTTGACTATGCTGCGAGGATGGACACCAAACACGGGACTCCCTTTGGCTAAACTCACCTACAAGATGGTCATGATTATGGCACTTATCACGGCACAACGGGTCCAGTCCCTGCACAAACTCAACCTGGATGAAATGACAATCACCAGTGACAAAATCACTTTCTATGTGCAGGGACTGTTGGAACAAGATCGACCCGGAGTGTCTGGACATACTTTGGAGTTTCTGGCTTACCCAGCAGATCCTCGTCTTTGTATCGTCACATTAATCTTACGATACATTACAGTCACTCAAAATCTCAGGGGCACGGAAACAGCTTTGCTTGTTAGTCACAAGAAGCCCCATCACAGAGTCACGGTGCAAACCATTTCCAGATGGTTAAGGGTGGTACTGGATGCGGCGGGGGTGGATACTAACAAATATAAATCTCACTCCACCAGGGTAGCATCCACCTCGGCGGCTAGAAGGATGGAAGTACCGTTGGATCACATCCTGGCTACAGCGGGTTGGAGTAATCAAAAGACCTTCCACCGCTTTTACTATAAACCCGTGACCTCCCCTGACACTTATGCAGGGAGGATTTTGAGTGCTGCCAGATAGTTACCCTTTGGGGACACTATTTTTGTTTGGTATGAATAAATACCTGATTTTTGTTTTTCAGCCAGTGTCTTGTCTGAATTACGTTCATCCTCATATCCCAACTTTAGCGGTGTGTGAGCATGGAGCTTCCAGGGCATGAAATCACAGAGCTTTGAAATCTTCACGTAGTCACTCACGTGACTCCGAAGTAAAATAGTAAGATTAAACGAGAACTTACCAGTTTGAAGTTTGATCTTTATTTTATGAGGAGTTACGATGAGGGATTACGTGCCCTCCGCTCCCAACCCTCTATTATAAAGATCACCTGGTATGGAAGTTCTCTTTTTTATCTTACTATATTAGTCATTGTGACTGTATTTTCTGTGATTTCACACCACTGCTTTGAAGAACGTCGCGCATGCGTGCTGGCGGGGTCTTCACGTAATCCCTCATCGTAACTCCTCATAAAATAAAGATCAAACTTCAAACTGGTAAGTTCTCGTTTAATCTTACTATTCTGCTTCAGACTGTTGGGTGACTTAGTTGTGTGTTGGTTGTGTTTCAGGGAATGCAAGTTCAAATTCCACCCAAGAATTTCAGCAATTTTATTTTAGTTTTACAAATGTTTGCTCATCAATCAACATTAATAAAAGCAGCTAAGACACGAGCCAGTTGACATAAAATCAAATTGTTCATTGTTTCTTTAGGGAATTGAACCTACTGACATATTTTGGCAAAGATTTGTGCTGCTTTAACAAAGATCGCTCTTTGCTATTTATTTCTTCCAGAGAATGCAAGAAACTGTGTGCATGAGAGTAGGGGAAGAGAGAGAGGGCAGGGGACAGAGGGAGAGGGAGTGAGAGAGGGAGTGGGAGCAAGAAAGAGAGAGAGTGAACGAGGGGGAGAGGGAGAGATAGTGCAGGGGAGAGAGAGTGAGCAAGGGAGGGGGAGAGAGAAAGCAAAAAAAAAAGACTGAGCTGGATAGAGGGGCAAGAACAGAGCTAACCATGGTCATATTGTGCAGACATAAATGGGGCATAAGGGCCATCGAGCTGACGCTGACCTCTGTTCACCTACGCTGTAAATCCACACGTGAAAGACAAATTGAAGAATTAGAAATGCCGAGAGATTGAAACTGCTTCACATCATCCAGAATACAGCCATTTGTAAAAAGTATTGCAGCTATTAATCGAAATCAGTGAGTTTCTTCCTCTGTGGATCTGTGAATTTATGACAAGTGTTTTTAATTATGAAAAATATTTACAAACTCTGGAATTTTGAAGTCAAGCCATGTGGTCTACATTTACTGAGCTTCGAAATGAACAGAAGCTGCCATTAAACTTTCAAATTCTGTAACATTCAGTACAAAGGCCATTTTAATTTGTGTTGTCTGTTTATGACTTGTAGAATGTAATGTCATTATTTCCCCAGACCTTTCACTGTGTGTGTAATCTGCTATCTATCGTCCACTCTTCAGCAATAGTCATTTATTTCTCACAAAGCATTGTAAATCTGTGCGTAAATTAACTCCTTCACTTCCACATTCAAAGACTGCCTGTGTCACTGTGTCAGTGGGTGGAACTGAAGCAAATTGTTGATTGTGTCCACAAGGTACAGGTCAAGCCCAGGGTTCATCTTCTGTACAGGAAGGAACTGGAGATACTGGTTTAAGCTGAAGATAGAAACACAAAACTGCATTAACTCAGCGGGTCAGACAGCGTCTCTGGATATAAGGAATAGGTGACGTCTCGGGTCGGGTATCTGAAGAAGGGTCTCGACACAAAATTTCTTTTCTCCAGAGATGCTGTCTGACCCGCTTTTTTTAGGCGACTACACGCGACTAGGCTGTTACCACATGGTCGCTGGGGTGTCGCCTGTATGGTCATGAGTCGTTTCCTCAGTCGGCCAAAGAGTCGTAGCATGGTCGTAGTCGGGGTCAGAGCCGATGATGGATTGCACCCTCCAACTAGAGTCTCCTCGATATCCCGCAGCTCCGCTCTTGCTCCCCCTCCCCCCATTCGCAACAGGGACAGAGTCCCCCCCCCCCCTTGTCCTCACCTTCCACCCCATCAGCCGTTGAGTACAGCAGATAGTCCTCCAACATTTTTGCCACCTCCAATGGGATCCCACTACTAGCCACATCTTCCCATCTCCACCCCTTTCTGCTTTCTGCAGAGACCATTCCCTCTGCAACTCCCTGGTCAACTAGTCCGTTCCCACCCAAACCACCCCCTCCCCAGGTACTTTCCCCTGCAACCGCAGGAGATGCAACACCTGTCCCTTTACCTCCCCCCTCGACTCCATCCAACAACCCCGACAGTCTTTCCAGGTGAGGCAGAGGTTCACTTGCACCTCCTTCAACCTCATCTACTGTATCTGCTGTTCCAGGTGTCAACTTCTGTATATCGGCGAACCAAGCGCAGGCTCAGCGATCGTTTCGCTGAACACCTGTGCTCAGTCCGCCTTAACCTACCTGATATCCCGGTTGCTCAGCACTTTAACTCTGCATCCCGTTCCAAATCTGACCTTTTTGTCCATTGTCAGAGTGAGGCCCAGTGCAAATTGGAGGAACAGCACCTCATATTTTGCATGGGTAGCTTACACCTCAGCGGTATGAACATTGACTTCTCTAACTTCAGACAGCCCTTGCTTTCCCTGTTCTCCCACCAGTCTTACTGTCTCTGACTACATTCTATCTCTGTCCCCTGACATCAGTCTGAAGAAGGGTCTTGACCCGAAATATCACCCATTCCTTCTCTCCAGAGAAGCTGCCTGTCCCATGTCATTAGTGATAGGAGTAGAATTAGGCCATTCGGCCCATCCACCATACTCCGATGCCTGTCTCTCTGAGTTACTCCAGCATTTTGTGTCTACATGTAGAAGAATCAGCAGACCCAGCACAGAGCTACTGTAAACACATCACTCCCTCAGACAGCAGTATGTCAGGCAGGTACAAGTTACAAGGGGAATCAGGCGCTTATTACAGCACCTGCAGCACACAGAAAATGAAGCCAATAGTCAACAGACAACAGGTGCAGGAGTAG
This sequence comes from Raja brachyura, assembly GCA_963514005.1. Next base: position 40,305,354 of record OY740804.1, on the reverse strand, counting down.
GCCATTCGGCCCTTCGAGCCAGCACCGCCATTCAATGTGATCATGGTTGAGCATCTTCAATCAGTACCCCGTTCCTGCCTTCTCCCCATATCCCCTGACTCCGCTATCTTTAAGAGCCCTATCTAGTTCTCTCTTGAAAGTATCCAGAGAACTGGCCTCCACCTGCCTCTGAGGCAAAAAGTAATTTGCAACACATCCTTTTAAATATCCAATCAATCTATTTAATTATTTGTAATTATTATTAATTATTTAGTACCATCCAATTGCCAGTTGCGCTGGAAGTCCTGATTTTGTGTTATAACGTCTGCATGATAGGATGAGATTTGAACCTACGATTCCTTATAGCTGCGCTGTAACAGTCGGTAATGCTATTTATATTTCTATTCTTAGCATGAGCACTATCAAATCACGGCGATGTCTGCTCACACTTACACTGCTATCACTCGAATCCTGGCAGCAGTAACATTCTGAAAGAGGTCACAGGTTTCCTCCAGAAACATTTACTGACACTCGTCATCATTGGAACTCAATTCTATCAATGTCTGAAGAAGGGTCTCGACCCCAAACGTTACCTATTCCTTTTCTCCACAGATGCTGCCTGACCCGCTGAGTTACTCTGGCTTTTTGTGTCTATCTTCTATCAACGTTAATCCTATTTCATATTTATCCAACTTTTCCTTGAAATAGCCCAATGATGATTGTTGCCGAGAGCTAGTTTAGTTCAGAGACACCGTTTTAATTTACAGATGAGAGATACAACACAGAAACAGGCCCTTCGGCCCATCGAGTCTGTGCCGAACAGCGATCACCTGTACACTACACACCAGGAACAATTATAGCAACCAGTTAACCTACAAACCTGTACGTCTTTGGAGTGTGGGAGGAAACCAGAGCACCGAGAGAAAACCCACCCAGGTCATGGGGAGAACGTACAAACTCCAAACAGACAGCACCCGTAGTCAGGATTGAACCCGGGGCTCTAGTGCTGTGAGGCAGTAGCTCTACCCAGTCACGGGTAAAACCAACAGATTTCTGTGATTGGGAACAGCCATAAAAGGCTCTGTTATCTTTCCCAGTATGAGTAGACCCCTGGCTGTGTCGGCCAGGCAGGCACTACCAAACCTGAGGCGGAGTCTTGCTGGATCTTAAGCAAGCACCGACTGATGAGGCAAAATGGAGGAAGGACGTGAAGACCATTCCTCCCCAGTGTAGCGAGAATACATCCATCGCCAATGCCCCTGAGTATGACTGCCATGCCACATATTTTGCGACTAGTGATTGAGCCTGGGAGCAAACAAATCGATATTTGGTGTTCCCTCGAACCACAATGTCATTAAATATGTTGTGATCCAACATCCATTCTGTGTTGTCATTGACTAGCGTGACAATACATCGGCACCAAATGAGGTTAGGTAAACTTTTATAAGATATTGACTTGATTGCATCCATGTGATTAATATATGCCACCACCGTAGTATCAACTAGTAGTTGAGCATGCAGATATGCATATTTGCACAATAAGCCTTTAACCCATAGAATGCCCTTAGTGTCTCTAGGTAGTTGATACCATATAACTGAGGAATTGGTATCTCTTGCACATCCCATCCGCCTCTGTAACTAGAGATGGTATAGTAATTTTACATCTTTGAGCACGAGCATCAGTTTGTAATATAACTGAAAGTTTAATGACCAAAGGTTACTGGAGTAATGCTGAATACTGTTCATCCATAAATGTGACTTTATAGCTTCAGCTGGTAATAGCATAGGTCTGTTAACAATGACCTACATGGTATTTGAGAGCTTTCTTCTTTATATGATGTAAATTCTGATAATGCAAAGGCCCCAAATGCGCAGCTGAAAATCAGCCACTATAACCATATTGCCAATTACACTGGCCACTTGATGAATAAACAACAAGATTGTTACAAGCTTCCATTAATTCTAATCTCTAGCCCCAGGGCAGAGTCACAGATAAATTACTAAAGGTAAATCCCAATAATCTATAACTCTAGTTGGCATCAGCTTAAATTCCACTGGATGGATTAGAAACCCCCAATTTCTGCAAGATTCAGCATTTTCAGAATACCATCCAAACCATAATAATGCATTTTTGAGCTCTGAACACTGGCTTGGTAATTTGGTAAATAGCCTGGGAACTGAAGTTAGCCAATTGTGCAATGCTTTAACTGGTATCGTTGCCCATCCAGCTAAATTTCAATGTCATTGGTGATTCCTGTGATAGGGAACTGAATAGCATGCATCTTTCAGATCGATGCATGCCAGAAAGCATCCTATGGAAATCAGTTGTTTAGACAGTAACAAGGTTTTCCATTCTAAAAGTCTATACTGTACAAGAGTGTGTGAGTTAATCAAGGGTGATCCGACATCCTTCATCTTCCTTTATGAAGGCGCAGGGTGTCGTCAAAATGGTGAAGCTATGCCCGTCGTGGGTGCTTTAATCAACCCGACAGCTTTTGCTTCCACATCCAGTCTTTCACTTGTTTGGATATCTGCTTGTATACCCAAACCTTTTGTTGGAATGATAAATGTCCAGCTTGGTGTATATGGTATGGGTGGCACTGAGTTAAAGGAATTCAATTTGGAACCCTTGTATACAGTATAAACTGATCTGATTATCTTTTCAGTTATAAACGGATCTGAAGTTATCCGTCGTCATTTATACAAAAAAACAAGTGTAATGTATTACCAACTTGTAACTGGTCCACACACCCCATGTTTCGGAAAGAACCAGACCCACCTACCTCCATGGTTACCGGTGGTGTTATGGAAGGCCAACGGCCCCTGATGTGGGTTCTATTCCCAGTCTTCATTTGGAGGATAGGACTACTGTGGTGCGTGGATTAACCATTTTTCCTGACGGCTGGTTTGGGCCTTGGCCTGAAAGACCTTTGCCCAGGGAATCAGCTTTCAAGCTGCCACCAGCTTCAGTGAACCGCTTACTGCCGATGGAGGCGTAGGGGTGTTGTCGCCAAAACGGTGAGGCTTTGGCTCGTCGTTGGTGCCTTGACTAGTCCGACAGCCTTGCTTCCTCATCCAGGTTTTTACCTGTTTGGCTAGGTCTTCTCCGAGGAGAATATTCGACAGCTGGACATTGCTGGCCTCGCCGTGCATAGCCTCCCCAGATAGCGTTGTTCACTGCCGGCACTTTCAGGAGTGCTCAAATTTACAGGTGTATCTTCCTGTAATGGTGTGACGTGAGGTCACTGATGCTTGTAACGTGAGGGAACTCTGCGCCCCCCAGTTTTCTGCCAATGGCTGGAAGCCAGCTCTCCTGCAGCGGCTCCTTTCACCAGTATGTTTCACGGATATACTTCCGGGTTTGGAGTCAGTCACACACTGATCCCTCGCACTCTCCTCCAGCCCTGAAACAGGTGCTGCTGATATGGCCCCTTCAACAGACCTATATCGGGATGGAGCATCTCCTCATGCTCCACCTGGGTAAACGTCCCAGGACGCACCCATGGAGAGGAACCCGCCTGGCCTGCTTGTCCCAATCCAGGCCTCTACGACTCCGTTAGGCTGCACACCCTCTAGGGCTGCCAGAGTCTGAAGTCGCTGACGGCTTTCAGCCGTAGCCGGGTTTCCCCGAGCGCGGTTTCCCCGCGACCACAGTCGGGATTCCCCGCAACGGGTTCCCCTCGACCACAGTCGGGTTTCCCCGCAACGGGTTCCCCTCGACCACAGTCGGGTTTCCCCGAGCCGGGCCTCCCTGCGGTCACGGTCGGGATTCCCCGCGGCCCGTTAGGGTTTCTCCCCGGCTCGCCAATCCAGCAGGAACTCTATAAAAGAGCTTCCTTCAAACAAAGTGCAACATGAAAGTAAATTTAAAACTTACCTGCGGGATTTGAAACTTACCGCTGGCCTCCCAGCCAGTCGTTGTCGCCATGCATCAGACGTAATGACGTGCATGCAGGCTGGCGGACTTCTTCATGGAATCACTCACGTGAGTCCGGTATAAAATCTCTGAATAAGCAGTAAAGTGTTAAGTGGGCAACTTCATAGAAACATAGAAACATAGAAAATAGGTGCAGGAGTAGGCCATTCGGCCCTTCGAGCCTGTACCGCCATTCAATATGATCATGGCTGATCATCCAACTCAGTATCCCATACCTGCCTTCTCTCCATACCCTCTGATCCCCTTAGCCACGAGGGCCACATCTAACTCCCTCTTAAATATAGCCAATGAACTGGCCTCAACTACCCTCTGTGGCAGAGAATTCCAGAGACTCACCACTCTCTGTGTGAAAAAGGTATCTCGGTGTTATAGGATTTCCCCCTTATCCTTAAACTGTAACCCCTTGTCCTGGACCTCCCCAACATCGGGAACAATCTTCCTGCATCTAGCCTGTCCAACCCCTTAAGAATTTTGTAAGTTGCTATAAGATCCCCCCTCAATCTCCTAAATTCTAGAGAGTATAAACCGAGTCTATCCAGTCTCGGGCATATCTGAACCTCGGCCATGAATCTCAGTTGCCAATCCCTTTGTAAAACATCATGGTTCATCCAACTTGCTTTTTGCACAACTTTTAACCACTTGAGTTTTTGACAAGATTTGTTCCTTTGGGGTCAGGTGCGAGGTCGTGCCGGACCTTGCCTCGTCTTCATCCACGAGCACCAGAGGCAGCTCTGGTCATTGTATTGGTACCTTGGTAAAATCAGCAGATGGCAAAGGGAAAGCTAACGAGGGAAATGGAGCTAATATAATCCTGCTTGTGGACAATATTGTTACCTCATTAGGGATCGTTAATGTGACTAACTGCTCTCTGGGTTGCAGAGGGTGGGCACAAAATGCTGGAGCAACATCTCTGGTGAGAAGGAATGGGTAACGTTTTGGCTCGAAACCTTTCTTCAGAGATGCTGCCTGTCCCGCTGAATTATTCAGGGGAGCTGTATGATGGCAGCCTCTGCCTACAGTCTGTCTGTTATTTTGTCTTTTTGTTATTTTTAGCCTGTTTTTGGAGGTTTCGTAGTCTTTTTATGTGGGGGAGGTGGGTAGAGGAAGGGGGAAACCGTTTCTCAGTCACTTCCTGGTCGAGGATGCGACTATTATCCGAGTCGCGTCTTCGCCCCCCCCTTGCTGCCTACCAGCCTTTCCTGCCGGAGACCGACTTGAGCTTCAGCAGCGGCGCAGCGCTGATTTACCATCGCAGAGCGGGCAATGCCTTACCGGGGATCGCCGCGATGAAGCTCCGGAGTGTTGGGCCTGCTGCTTTGACATCGTGGAGCTGTGGTTGCGGAGCTTCTAGCCGCGGGCGGCGGTGACTTCAACATCGCGCAGTCCTGGGATTCCTCTGCCGAGGACCGCCAGTGTTGAATCTCCGCCCAGCTCCGCCTGTGGATTTCAGGAGCCGCGCCGAAGCTGTGCTTCCCGGCCGGTCCCGGCAGGAAACGCTGCTCCAGTCCCGACGGTAGGCCGCACGGAGAGGACGAAGATGCGATTCGGAGGAAAACCGCAGAAATAAAGTTTCCCCCCTTCCCCCCAAGTGTTCAGTATTAACTGAAAACCGTTCAACATGGGTGGAGAGGGATCACGGGATAATGTATCAACCACTCCAAGCAAAGTCTTTCACAAAAATTGCACAGTGGTGCAGCGGTCGTGTTGCTGCCTTATGGGCCTGTCCTACTTAGGTGACTCATTAGGCGACTGCCAGGGACTCATTTTAATAGAATTCACCTACGACACCTGGCGACAACCTACCACAGCAAACATTGTTCCCACTGTCGCCGAAAAATTTCCAACATGTTGAAAATTACGCGGCAGTTGCCTGTAGTCGCCCAAAAAATCACTAACATGGGACAGCCCCATGACAGACCCGGGTTCGATTCCGACTACGGCTGCTGTTTGTACAGAGTTTGTACGTTGAGTCTGTGTGTAAAGTGTTTGTAATGGGAGCTCCGGATGAGTTTGAGTTGATCACACAGGACACTGAGGAATTGGCGTCTACGTGGTTCCAAGCAGTGAGGATATCTTCTGTGTATAACCAGCTTCTGCAGATCCTTCCTACACATTGGTTCTGGACCGGACCTTGTGAAGACGAGAAGTTCTGGAACTGCAGGTAGACTACTTGCTCCCAACAAACTGTGTTGTGAGAATAGCAGAGGAGAAAGAAAGATCAAAGGTGAGGCTTCTGGAGTTGTTGAAGAATAAACACTTTACAATTCTGCTGAGCCAGCAGGGCTCGAGTCCAGGGCTGGATCATGCAAGTGGTGAATCTGTGAGTTCGAAACTCAAACTATTAGCACCAACGTTGAGGTTATAGAGTGTGAAATATTGTGACCAGGTTAAATCTGTAACATCAGAAAATACTTTACAGGTGTGCAGCATATGTGATATTAGCTGTGACCCGGAATAGTTAATTCCATGCTGTTACCTTGAAGGATTGTGCCTGTGATTAACAGCTCCATGGCAGCAATCAATGAGCGGTGAAGGTCCTTGCATAAATTGCACACACTTTGTTGAAGCTCCTCGTGGCTCGTGTGCCCTCTGCAGTGGACCTGACTGGAGGTTAAGAACCCACTCAGCTCGCATACTTTGTAGTTAATGTATTTCAAACTCAAAGTACAAGAAAACATTTGTAATCTTTCAAAGCTTTGAAGCATCCCTGACTGCAAGGAGTTAAAACATATCTCTCTGATGGCAGCTTATTAGCGGCACTCCGCGCGCATGTGTGTGTGTGTGTGTGTGTGCTTTCGTTCTGGCCTGTGGTGGAAAACATGTAAGTTTGAAAGCTTGTATTTATTGTTTGGCCACTGCTAATGTATAAAGGCATGTTTGTGGTTTGTGCATGCATGACACAAAGAGTGCCGTGTGTGTATGTGTGTGCATTGTATGTGTGTGTACATGGCGTGTGTGTGCCAGTGTGTGTGTGCCAGCATGTGTGTTTGTGTGCACCGTGTATGTATATGCCGGTGTGTGCGAGCATGTGTGTGTGTGTGCCATGTGTGTGTGTATGTGCGTGTGTGCCTAGTGTGTATGTGTTTATGTGCCTGTGTCTGTGTGCATGTGTGTGTGTATGTGCCTGTGTGTGTGTGTGTATGCGTGTGCGTGTGTGTGTATGCGTGTGTGTATGTGTGTGTGTTTGTATGTGTGTGGGTGCGTGTAGATGTGTGTGTGTATAGATGTTCGTGTATGTGTGTATGCGTATATGTGCCTGTGTGCGTGTGGGTGTGTGAGTGTGTGTGCGTTTGTGTGCGTGTGTGTGTGTACTTGCGTGTGTGTGTGTGTGTAGGTGTATGTGTGTGTAGGTGTGTGTGTGCGTGTGTGTGTATGTTTGTGTGTGTGCATGTGTGTGTATGTGTGTGCGTGTGCCTGTGTGTGCTTTTGTGTGCGTGTGTGTTTGTACATGCGCGTGCGCGCGTGTGTGTAGGTGTATGTGTGTGTAGGTGTGTGTGTGTGTGTGTATGTTTGTGTGTGTGTGTATGTGTGTGCATGTGTGTGTATGTGTGTGCATGTGTGTGCATGTGTGTGCGTGTGCATGTGCATGTGCGTATATGTGTGTGTATGCGTGCGTGTGTGCGCATGTGTGTGCGCGCATGTGTGTGTGCGTATGTGTGTGCGCATGTGTATGTGTGTGTGTGTCTCTCTAAGCCAGTGACTCAGTGCTAAGCTGCCCCCATTTGTCTTTGCGCCCATGCTGTTTTCAACAAGTTTTCACAGGGAAACCACGAGACATCGATGTCCGTACTAGACTGGCGGCACAAACAGGCCGACCAGTGCCTGGGTCGTTGGGCTTCAGCACGAATTACTGTGGCATGAGATGGCTTCAGTGCTCTGTTACTCAGGCACAGCACTCCCCCACCTAAGTCGCACCAGCTTCTCATTCTCACCTAGCAAACAGCCAATAAAGGCCTGTTTCCTTGATCATCATTACATTTTTGCATATCTTAAATTCATTTGTTCTATATTTCTCTACATCAACATCTATATCGCTTGTTTCCCATCCCGCTGACTAGTCTGAATTAGGGTCTCGACCAAAATGTCACCCATTCCTTCTCTCCAGAGATGCTGGCTGTCCCGCTGAGTTACTCCAGCATTCTGTGTCTATCATGAGTTTAAACCAGCATCTGCAGATCCTTCCTACACATTACGTGCAGAGGTAAGTGTGTGCCAGGTGGCCACGGTGGCACGACGGTAGAGTTGCTGCCTGACAGCGCTTGTAGCACCAGATTTGATCCCGACTACGGGTGCTGTCTGTACGGAGTTTGCACGTTCTCCTCGTGACCATGTGAGTTTTCTCCGAGATCTTCGGTTTCCTCCCACACACCAAAGATGTACAGGTGTGTAGGTTAATTGGCTTGGTGTATGTGTAAATTGTCCCTAGTGTGTGTAGGGTAGTGTTAATATACGGGGATCGCTGGTCGGTGCGGACTTGGTGGGCCGAAGGGCCTGTTTCCACTCTGTATCTCTAAACTGAACTAAGCTACGCAAGTGAGAGTGGGGCGGGTGGTCCAGCTTCAACCTTGACCTCTTATGACACCTTACATTGTCTATTGTCTATTTCACCGGCAGCGCACCAAGGCTGTCCCCTACCCTTGTGCTCATGTTTCCCACCTCTTTATTTCCTGGGACTGGTCTTTGATTATTTCGTCCAAGCAAATGCCAAATAATTTCATCCATTGGCAAGTGTTTCCCGATGTCACTTTCCAAAAGCACACTGGACAGCCACCAAGTGGTCACAGGAGTGGAGGGCAACCTCATCTCCATTACACAGCTACATCTCTTCACCGGATAAAAGCTGTCCAGGGTCTTCTTCTGTCGTATGTCTTTTAGACCTGCAGCTCCGTTGATGAGAGCCAGGCCTTCGTGTCATCGGCCAGGTCAATCAGACCTCGTTCACCATTCGGTGGCCGGTGTTTGGGGCAACTGGTGACGATGTGCTCCACTGTCTGCGTTGGGTCCCCACACTCGCAGGAGGCACTCGCTGTCCACGAGGTCCCCACCTCTTCATCGCCACTCCATAACGTCTGATGCCTGTCCTCAAGCGGTTCAAGGTTGTCCACTGCTTTCGGGGCAGGTCCTGGCCAGGGACATCCATGGGGTCATTCTAGGTCCGACAGAGGTTCACCTGCACCTCCTCCAACCTCATCTACTGCATCCGTTGCTCCTGATGCCAGCTGATCTACATCGGTGAGACCAAGCGGAGGCTGGGCGATCGTTTCGCCGAACGCCTCCGCTCGGTCCGCAATAACCAACCCGACCTCCCGGTGGCTCAGCACTTCAACTCCCCCTCCCATTCCGTATCCGACCTCTCAGTCCTGGGCCTCCTCCACGGCCAGAGTGAGCAACACCGCAAGTTGGAGGAACAGCACCTCATATTCCGCTTGGGGAGTCTGCATCCTCTGGGCTTAAACATTGAATTTTCTCAATTCTGTTAACCCTTGCTGTCTCCTCCCCTTCCCACCTCTCCCTCAGCCCACGGGCCCTGACATTCCTTCTCTATCTCCCTCCCCCACCCAAGTCGCACTAGCTTCTCATTTTCACACTACAAACAGCTTACAATGGCCTGTTTCCTTCATCATCGCTACTTTTTTTGCATATCTTTCATTCATTGTTCTTTATCTCTCCACATCACTGTCTATATCTCTCGTTTCCCTGATCCCTAACCAGTCTGAAGAAGGGTCTCGACCCGAAACGTCACCTATCTCCTTCGCTCCTTTGCTGCACCCGCTGAGTTTCTCCAGCCTTTTGTGTACCCTCCATGGGGTCATTGATGTACTGGTGTAGCCTAGATTGTTCCGCTGACTTCCACTGGTCTCTCCATCTCGTCTTGAGCCAGGCGGCCTTAGAAGCGTCAGCCGGTCTTGTGGAGAGCAGCTCTTGGGCTTGCTTGGCAAAGGGGTGCCGTGACTTGAGGCGCACTCGTGGTAGTGTCTCTGTGACGATCTGATGGAGGTGGTGGGATTCACTGGTCTGTACCTTTCGTGGGAGGGCCGGCGTGGCTGCTTCTCATCTGATGTTGGCTGGGGCAATGCCAGCGAGGACGGGCAGCTGATTTACGGGGGTGGCTCGTAGGCATCCGGAGACCGTCACTCCGCAGGGCGCTGTTGAGGGCAGCATCCAGCTTCTTGGCGTGAGGGCTACGGCACCAGACCGGGGCGCAGTACTCGGCGGCTGAGAACACCAGGGCCACTGTGGACATGCGCAGTGTCTTCGTCATGGCTCCCCATGTGGTGCCGGCTAGGCGGCGAATCAGTGCGGCACGGGCACTTGTCTTTGCCTTGGCATCTTCCAGGTGTTGTTTGAATGACAACGTCCTGTCGAGCTTCACACCGAGGTACGTGGGGACGGGCTGGGACCGTAACCGGGCGTTATCCACCATGACGTTCATCTCGTGGGTCGCTTCCCTGTTGTTGAGGTGGAACATTGAAGATATTGTCTTACCCATGCTGAGCTTGAGGCGCCAGTTCCTCAGGTATGAAGACAGGATGCTCATGTCTTCAGAGAGGCCCTCTTCTGCTGCTTCCCAGGATGGCTTACTGAGTAAGAGGGTCAGGTCATCAGCATAGCCATACTTCTTTGACTGGGTTGCAGGCAGGTCATGAATGTAGATGTTGAACAGCATTGGTGCCAGCACTGAGCCCTGTGGGACGCCGTTCTTAAGTTTCTTCCCCCTGCTGCATTGCCCGTTGCTGGTGTGTAGCCTGAAGCTGCGGTTGCTCAGCATCTCCACGATGAAGCTCACCATGTGCTTGTCGGGGATGGTTTCCTGAAGCTTCATGTGTAGTCCACGCAGCCAGACAGTATCATATGCAGCTGTGAGGTCCAAGAAGACAGCGCCAGCCTTCTCCCCTGCCTCTTTGTCTTGGCATGGGAGAGTCACCAGGTCCGCCGTTGACCTACCGCTTGGGAAGCCAGCCTGTTCTTTAGGCAGCTGGGGGTCGATCACTGGATTGAGACGTGTGTGGAGGAGACGCTCCAGGAGCTTGTATGGAACACACAGCAATGAGATGGGTCGGTATCCCTTGGGGTCATCGCTAGGCTTGGTTTCGCCAGAGCGATCACCTGGGCACGGCGCCAGATCTCTGGCTGCTTCAGGCAGCGGAAACACGTGGAGAGGAAGGAGCAAGTTAGTCAGTTGCCTTCTTGCCTTGGTGTTTTATGTATTCTGGGTGGTGCCGTCGGTGCCTGGTGCCTTACCGGTTTTCAGCCGTCGGATGGCCTGCTCGATTACTTGTGTTGTGAAATCGTGGGATAGGTTGGAGTGGCAGCTCGGGGCCCTGTGCGGCTCGTGGACTCTCGCCAATGTTGTTCTGGTGAAGTCCTTGTCTGCGTTGGAGAAGCGGCCATTGCTCAGCAGTAGCAACGCGATGGAATTTGCAGCGATGGGACACTGTGCTGGGACACTGTGCTGGGACACTGTGCTGGGACACTGTGCTGGGACACTGTGCTGGGACACTGTGCTGGGACACTGTGCTGGGACACTGTGCTGGGACACTGTGCTGGGACACTGTGCTGGGACACTGTGCTGGGACACTGTGCTGGGACACTGTGCTGGGACACTGTGCTGGGACACTGTGCTGGGACACGGTGCTGGGACACGGTGCTGGGACACTGTGCTGGGACACTGTGCTGGGACACTGTGCTGGGACACGGTGCTGGGACACGGTGCTGGGACACGGTGCTGGGACACCGTGCTGGGACACCGTGCTGGGACACCGTGCTGGGACACCGTGCTGGGACACCGTGCTGGGACACCGTGCTGGGACACGGTGCTGGGACACGGTGCTGGGACACGGTGCTGGGACACGGTGCTGGGACACGGTGCTGAGACACGGTGCTGGGACACGGTGCTGGGACACTGTGCTGGGACACTGTGCTGGGACACTGTGCTGGGGTTGTCGACCTGCCCATCAGCTTATTCACGGTCTGCCACGCCTGACGGCTGGAGTGTGTGGAGTCAATTGATCCCAGAGGAGCGTGGGTGAAGCTCAACAGACTTGGTACTGGAGCTGGGCGTTTCAACGCCAGCGTGTGGAGATGGGGGCTCCCTCCGCCAGAGCCCAGCCTGTGAATGTGGAGCAGAACAACACAGCCAACCACGTCATCTCTGGTGCCCGCTCTACCACCCACCAAATGGAGCTCTGTCAGGGCCTGGCAGACATTGATGCCAACAGAGACAACAACCTGGCTGCTCAACACCCGGCGCGAGATCTAACTATTCCTTTGGTTTATATTTCATTTGCAAGAAGAAGAAGACTTTCCATGGTCTTGCTCACGGAGACCGTCTCAACGTCCAACAGAAAACATTCACATGGGCGGCACGATGGCGAAGCGGTACAGTTGCTGCCTTGCAGCGAATGCAGCGCGGAACACCCGGGTTCGACCCTGCCTACGGGTGCTGTCTGTACGGAGTTTGTACGTTCTCCCCGTGACCCGCGTGGGTTTTCTCCCGAGATCTTCAGTTTCCTCCCACACTCCAAAGACGTACAGGTTTGTACGTTAATTGGCTTGGTAAATGTAAAAATTGTCCCTAGTATGTGTGGGAGAGTGTTACTGTGCGGAGATCGCTGGTTGGCGTGGACCTGGTGGGCTGAATGGCCTTGTTCCACGCTAAAGATAAACTTAAACCAGTCATTACTAAGGCTGAAACTATCCTTGCATCTGTCTCTGATATTCCCCTCTGCTTTCGCCCTCTCTCGACCCTTCCCTCTACTAGTTCCCATCACTTATTCCAAGATGGCGCCCCACCCAGGCGACTATTTGCCTGCTCTCCGCAGAGGAAGATCTACAAACCCATATTATAATCGCTCCACTTTTAAGTCTCTATTCCTGCAGCAACATTTCTTACTTTACACTGTAAACGGATCGATTGTAATCGCGTATTATCTTTCCGCTGACTGGTTAGCACGCAACAAAAGCTTTTCACTCTCCCTCGATACATGTGGCAATAAACTAAACTGAAACTGAAACTGAAACTGAAACCAACCTCTCCTTGACTGTCACCAGACCTGCCTTGTGCTCCCAAGCCCCCGTCCCCACTGTACTGCTGAACACCCTTCCTCACCCTGCCACTGTTGCTGCTCCATTTCCTCATCCAGTCTCCCTCTTCCCTCCCCCCGCATCAACTCCCCTCGCTCGCACCTACACCTCCTCTACCCTCTCAACCACCACCTGTTCAATTCCTCCACCTCTCCCCCTCCACCTTTCCCCCTCCCCCTCCCCCTCCCCTCCCCCTCCCCCTCCACCTTTCCCCCTCCCCCTCTCCCGCTCCCCCTCACTTGTCCCAAGCCCACACACAAAGTTAGTAATCTGAAAGAGAGATGGATCAGGCAATTTTTACACAAATTTGCAACCAGAATACTGAAGATGAAGATAATAATCGATTCCAAGGAAAATGCGAATTTAGGAACAACTTCAAGCGTTGGACCTGCAGATGCTGGTTTACACCGAAGAAAGACACAAAACGCTGGAGTAACTCAGTGGGACAGGCAGGCAGCATCTCTGGAGAGAAGGAATGGGTGATGTTTCGGGCTTCACGGTGCTGTACACACAGAGTGTTTTTGTATGTTTAATGGAAACAATATTTTTTTTTGTAGGGGTGCATGATTATAAATGTATGCATCTTAGTAACTACGTAATGGTAATGATGGTTTGCCTGTCAGTTTATGTATTATTGTGAAAGTAGGGTTGTGTGTATAAAACTGCACAGGTGTGAGCTTCTGAATGTGCTTGAATGAATGTGTGCCTGTCTCATGGAGGTGCCACCAAGGCAGATTTGGGATTTGCATCATCTCCGCCGGTCTCAAGAGGGGGAGAACTTTCACAAACAGGTTTATTTTACGTTTTGCAGGATCTCAATAGAACCTCTGTTTGATATTGTAAGCTTTGATTCTTTTTGAGAAAGGTGACCATTGAGCCAATATTTTTACAGACAACAAACGTGTGGATTTGATATCATGTCAGAACCAGCAAACACGTCCCAGGCTGATGCATGAAGGCGGCAGCAAGCTTCGTATGCTCCAAATCACTTGTGTTTTGTTTCAGCTTTAGTTTTAGAGAATCAGGCCCTTCGGCCCACCGAGTCCATACCGACCAGTGATCCCCGCACATTAACACTATCCATTAACACTAGGGACTTTTTATATTTATACCAAGCCAATTAACCTACAGACCTGTAAGTTTTTGGAGTGTGGGGATAAACCGAAGATCTGTGAGAAAACCCATGCAGTTCCTGGGGAGAACGTACAAACTACATATAGGCAAGAACCCGTAGTCAGGATCGAACCCGGGCCAGCAGAGTGGAACTAAGTGGAATTAAGTGGAATTTCCTCCGTAGCACAACCTGGACTCTCCCAAACCATATTTCATTATAACCTGCATTCAAGATGTGTAAAACAAATTAGAAGTAAGATGCTCAGTGTCTTCATCTTTGGTACAAACTTGTCCAAAACTGGCTGATTCAGTCTTCTCTCTCTTCTCTCTCTCTCTTGGGTGTACGAGGACAATGTGACAGATGACGATGGTATCACCACTCCTGTGCCCACATAAGAAGATTCTGATTACTTTGTGGCCATTGGACTCTCTCACTCAGCTTGCTGCATCCCACACGCTTGCTGCTTGGCTGTGCCTGATTGTATATTAATGATTTGGACGAGGGGATTGAAGGCTTTGTGGCAAAGTTTGCGAATGATACCAAAATAGGCGGAGGGGCAGGTAGTGTAGAGAAAGCAGGGACTCTGCAGAACGACTTGGACAGGTTGGGAAAGTGAGCAGAGAAGTGCCCACTGCCAGATGGAATATAGTGTAGCAAAGTGTGGAGTCATGCAATTTGCTAGTAGGAATAAAGGGGTAGACTATTTTCTAAATGGGGTGGGAATCCAGAAATCGGAGGTTCAAAGGGACTTGGGAGTGCTGGTGCAGGATTCCCAAAAAGGTAATCTGCAAGTTGAATTGGTAGTAAAGAAAGCAAACTCAATGCGAGCATTTATTTCATGAGGGCGTGCATACAAAAACACAGATGTAATGTTGAGGCTCTATAAGGAGCTGGTAAGGCCACATTTAAAAACATAGAAAATAGGTGCAGGAGTAGGCCATTCGGCCCTTCGAGCCTGCACCGCCATTCAATATGATCTGGCTGATCATCCAACTCAGTATCCTGTACCTGCCTTCTCTCCATACCCCCTGATCCCTTTAGCCACAAGGGCCACATCTAACTCCCTTTTCAATATAGCCAATGAACTGGCCTTAACTACCTTCTGTAGCAGAGAATTCCACAGATTCACCATTCTCTGTGTGAAAAACATTTTTCCATCTCGGTCCTAAAAGACTTCCCCCTTATCCTTAAACTGTGACCCCTTGTCCTGGACTTCCCCAACATCGGGAACAATCTTCCTGCATCTAGCCTGTCCAAACCCTTAAGAATTCTGTAAGTTTCTATAAGATCCCCCCTCAATCTTCTACATTCCAGCGAGTACATGCCAAATCTATCCAGTCTTTCTTCATATGAAAGTCCTTCCATCCCAGGAATCAGTCTGGTGAACCCTCTCTGTACTCCCTCTATGGCAAGAATGTATTTCCTCAGATTAGGAGACCAAAACTGTACGCAATACTCCAGGTGTGGTCTCACCAAGACCCTGTGCAACTGCAGTAGAACCTCCCTGCTCTTATACTCAAATCCTTTTGCTATGAAAGCTAACATACCATTCGCTTTCTTCATAGCCTGCTGCACCTGCATGCCTACTTTCAATAACTGGTGTACCATGATACGCAGGTCTCGTTGCATCTCCCCTTTTCCTAATCGGCCACCATTCAGATAATAGTCTACTCTCCTGTTTTTGCCACCAAAGTGGATAACCTCACATTTATCCACATTATACTGCATCTGCCATGCATTTGCCCACTCACCCAACCTATCCAAGTCACCTTGCAGCCTCCTAGCATCCTCCTCACAGCTAACACTGCCCCCCAGATTCGTGTCATCCGCAAACTTGGAGATGTTGCATTCAATTCTCTCATCCAGATCATTAATATATATTGTAAATAGCTGGGGTCCCAGCACTGAGCCTTGCGGCACCTCACTAGTCACTGCCTGCCATTCTGAAAAGGACCCGTTTACTCCTGCTCTTTGCTTCCTGTCTGCCAGCCAGTTCTCTATCCACACCAATACTGAACACCCAATACCGTGTGCTTTAAGTTTGTATACTAATCTCTTATGTGGGACCTTGTCGAAAGCCTTCTGAAAGTCCAGATATAACACATCCACTGGTTCTCCCTTATCCACTGTACTAGTTACATCCTCAAAAAATTCTATAAATTTCGTCAGGCATGATTTACCTTTCATAAATCCACGCTGACTTTGTCCAATGATTTCACCACTTTCCAAATGTGCTGCTATCACATCTTTAATAACTGACTCTCGCAGTTTTCCCACTACCGATGTTAGACTAACTGGTCTGTAATTCCCTGTTTTCTCTCTCCCTCCCTATTTAAAAAGCGGGGTTACATTAGCTACCCTCCAATCCACAGTAACTACTCCAGAATCTAAAGAGTTTTGAAAAAATATCACTAATGCATCCACTATTTCTGGGGCTACTTCCTTAAGTACTCTGGGATGCAGCCTCTCTGGCCCTGGCGATTTATCGACCAATTTACCTAGCACCACTTCCCGGCTAACCTGGATTTCACTCAGTTCCTCCATCTCATTTGACCCCCGGTCCCCTGCTATTTCCGGCAGATTATTTATGTCTTCCTTAGTGAAGACAGAACCAATGTAGTTATTCGATTGGTCTGCCATGTCCTTGACCCCCATGATCAATTCACCTGTTTCTGACTGCAAGGGACCTACATTTGTTTTAACTCATCTTTTTCTCTTCACATATGTATACAAAATTTAGCAGTCAGTTTTTATGTTCCCTGCCAGTTTTCTTTCATAATCTATTTTCCCTTTCCTAATTAAGCCCTTTGTCCCCCTCTGTTGGACTCTGAATTTCTCCCAGTCCTCTGGTAGGCTGCTTTTTCTGGCTAATTTGTACTATCCCTGATTCAATTGGTGCACAACATTTTGGAATATTGTGAGCAATTTTGGGCGCCATATCTGAGGAAGGATGTGCTGGCTCTGGAGAGGATCCAGAGGAGGCTTACAAGAATGATCCCAGGAATGAGTGGGTTAACATATGATGAGCGTTTTTCGGCACTGGGCCTGGACTCGCTGGAGTTTACAAGAATGAAGGGGGACCTCATTGAAATGTACAGAATTGTGAAAGGCTTGGATAGAGTGGATGTAGAGAGGATGTTTCCATTAGTGGGAAAGTCTAGAACTCGAGGTCATAGCCTCAGAATTAGAAAGGAGATGAGAATAAATTTATTTAGTCAGACGATAGTGATCTGTGGAATTCTTTATCAGTGAATATTTTTAAGGTAGAAATAGATAGATTCTTGATTAGTACAGGTGTCAGAGGTTATGGGGAGTAGGCAGGAGAATGGGGTTAGGAGGAAGAGATAGATCAGCCATGATTGAATGCCGGAGTAGACATGATGGGCCGAATGGCTAATTCTAATCCTATTCCTTATGACCTTATGATGCAGAAGGGTTCCATGTAAGGAGATCGGCTGAGATTTAAAATCGTAGAGCAAGAATGAGTCAGAACAACCAAACAATTGGAATGCTAGACACAAAAAAGCTTGAGTAGCTCAGCGGGACAGGCAGCATCTCTGGAGATAAGAAATGGGCGACGTTTCAGGTCAAGACCCTTCTTCCGACTGAAAGTCAAGGGAGACACAGAGATAAGGAAGGGTAAGGTGTGAAAATGAGGCATCAAAGGGAATGAAGTTCAAGGAAAATGTTGACTAAATCGTTGACTAAAGCTAGGAGAAGGTGACAACAAAGGTGGACTGCTACTTGTCTTTGTAGGACGATCTCCAGTGAAGGCTCAAGATCCTTCAGTCAGACCACCATGGCAACTCTTCCTCCATGTCTATCCTTGCTTTTATTTGGTGGATATTACCCCCAAGCCTTAATTTCTCCACCGAATGCCTGTAGGTCTGAGTGTGAGGCTGAATTGAAACCAAACTGTGCCATGTTCTATCTGCCCAGGAAGAGAATGGTTGAACATTGGTTTATTCTCTATCTCATCCCTCAAATGGTGACATTTATATAAAGGGAAACAAAAATGAGTAGTTTGAATGAGGAGTTAGATCAACATAATCCAAGTACTGGGGCATACATATACAATACTGGGCAGCACGGTGGTGCAGCGGGAGAGTTGCAGCCTGACATTGCCAGAGACTCGGGTTCAATCCTGACTACAGGTGCTGTCTGTATGGAGTTTGTACGTCCTCCCCGTGGCCACATGGGTTTTCTCCAGTTGCTCCAGTTTCCTCTCACACTCCAAAGACGTACAGATTTGTAGGTTAAGTGGCTTGATATAAGTGCCAATTGTCCCTAGTGTGTGTAGGATAGTGTTAATGTATGGGGATCGCTGGTCAATGCAGACTAAATGGGCTGAAAGGCCTCTTTCCACTTTTTATTGCTAAACTAAACTAAACTGTTTGAAGAAAAGATCTTCCACCATCCCGGGCTAATATCTGTGAGACCTTTCCATACACACATTTCCTGCATTATAACATGGACGATACTTCAAAAAGTACTTTATTGACAATGAAATACTTTGGGAAGCCCTGCGGGTGTGTTTTACATTGAATATGTATGAAATATAGGTTGTGCATTCACAGGGCATGAATTCGTGCTTATCAGAGCATCTGTGCAAGAGAAGCAGCGTTGACTATTCGCAGTGTAGCTCATTCAATCAGTGAGTGATGAAAGATTCGTTCACCCAGAAATATATAGATGCTATTATCACTGAGAGTGTTTGATCACAATTATCACTATTTGATCACCATTATCACTGTGTGCTCACTATTATCACTGCGAGTATTTCATCACTGGGATTACTACTGGAAGTGTTTGATATCTGGGATTTTCACCACCTCCAACGGGATCCCACCACTGGCCACATCTTCCCATCTCCTCCCATGTCTGCTTTCTGCAGAGACCGTTCCCTCCGTAACTCCCTGGTCAATTTGTCCCTTCCCTCCCAAACCACCCTCTCCCCTGGTACTTTCCCTAGCAACCGCAGGAAATGCTACACTTGTCGCTTTTCCTCCCCCCTCGACTCCATCCAAGGACCCAAGCAGTCTTTCCAGGTGCAGCTAAGGTTCACCTGCACCTCCTCCAACCTCATCTATTGCATCCGCTGCTCTAGGTGTCACCTGCTCTACATCGGTGAGACCAAGCGTAGGCTTGGCGATCGCTTCGCCCAACACCTCTTGTCGGTTTGCACTAACCAATCTGATCTCCCGGTGGCTCAGCACTTCAACTCCCCCTCCTATTCTGAACCCGATCTTTCTGTCCTGGGCCTCCTCCATGGCCAGACTGAGTCCCACTGCAAATTGGAGGAGCAGCACCTCATATTTCGCTTGGGTAGTTTACACCCCAGCGATATGAACATTGACTTCTCCAATTTCAGGTAGTCCCTGCTTTCTCCCTCCTTCTCCTCCCCTCCACAGCTCTCCCACAGCCCACTGTCTCCGCCTCATTCTTTCTCCGCCCCCACCCCCCCCACCCCCCCCAACATCAGTCTGAAGAAGGATCTCGACCTGAAACATCGCCTATTCCTTTGCTCCATAGATGCTGACTCACCCGCTGAATTTCTCCAGCACTTTTGTCTGCCTTCGATTTTTCCAGCATCTGCAGTTCTTTCTGGGACCTCATCACTATTGTCGCGATTGTCACTGGTAGTGTTTTACCACTGGCATCACTACTATCCCTATTTGATCACTCTTATCCCTTTGATAACTACTGTCACTATTTGATCACTCGTCCCTTTGATCACTACTATCACTATTTGATCACTCTTATCCCTTTGATCACTACTATCACTATTTGATCACTATCAACACTGTTTGGTCACCGTTGTGACTGGGAGGTTTTGAGACAGAATGGCTGCTAGATGTTTAGGCTGCTGCACCATTGAATGGTTGAGGGTGGAGCGTGAAGTAGAGTGTGGGTATGGGAGCTGCCACGATCTCACTGTGGTGCAGGAGTGAGGGACTGTACCTCACCCAGCTCTTGTCTTGTGGCTGCTTCATTGTGAGCGGAGGCCACGGGGTTCTAGTTTTGCTCTTGAGCGTTAAGCTGGACACATTTAGATAATTTTGTCAGATTTATTTATATATTCAGAACAGAGTTGGCCCTTAAGCCCATCATGTGCTTGCTAACTTTTTTGCCCATCAACATTATTCTCATTTGCCCTTGGTCGATCTATGTCCATCCATGCCTTACCCATTTAAATATCTGTCGAAATGTCTCTTAAATGCAATAGTGGAATCTAATGGCACTACTTCCTCTGCAGCACGTCCCAGATATCAACCACTCTGTGTAAAACAAATTATCTGAGATCCCCAGAGACATTTTATCTTTGTTATGCTGGTACAATATTGAGAATTGCAGAGAAAAGGGGATACTGGATTGCTTGAAGAGTTCTGAACAGCTGGGTAAGATTGCTGAGCGGGCAGAATGAACACGTTCCATTATTACCTGAGGTTTAGAGCACCAGAGCAGAGAAGTTGTGCCACAACTGGGCAGCACGGTGGCGGAGCAGTAGAGCTACTGCCTTACAGCGCCAGAGACCTAGGTTCGATCCTGAGTATGGGCGCTGTCAGTATGGAGTTTGTACGTTCTCCCTGTGACCCGCATGGGTTTTGTCCGAGAGCTTCAGTTTCCTCCCATTCTCCAAAGTTATACAGGTTTGTGGATGTGCAGTGCTAATAGTGACAATAGTGATAACATGATCCCAGTAATCAAATACTTCCAGTGATAATAATCAAATAGTAATCAAAGTGATAATAGTGATCAATAGTGAAGGTAGTTATCTCAGTGGTCAGGCACTCTGTGCTAATAGTGGCAATAGTGACATTGGGATCCCAGTAATCAAACACTTCCAGTGGTAAGAGTGATCAAATAGTGACAATAGTGATCAAAGAGTGATAACCTACTGGCTTGGTATTAATGGAAATTGTTGCTAGTGTGCAGGATAGTGCGAGTGTGCGGCGGTAGCTAGTCGGCGCGGACTCCGTGGGCCAAAGGGTCCGTTTACGCGCTGTGTCTCTAAACTAAACTTAAACTGAGGCAAACATCAGTTGGGTCCAGTTTCTGCATGGGCATGGGCATGGTCATAGCCGTGCTGCATTGATGTGACCACAATGGGGAGGGCAGAGCAGGCATTTATAAGGATGTTGCCAGAACTGGAAAGTGTCAGCAATAAGTAACGAGTGCCTGGGCTCGGGTTATTTACTTTGGCACAGACGAGGATGAAAGGCAAGATAATTGATGTGTATACATTTACAGAAGGCTTCGATAAACTGGATAAGAAGAACCTAATTCCCCAAGCAGAGAAGGAATATAACTGGGAATCCTAGATTTCAGATAACATAAACAAATAAAAGGAAGTTGAGAAAAGAATAAATCGCCCAATATGAATGGAGATTGTGTTCTCAACCTCAAATAACAATTGAAACAAAGACACTTTGTATTTAAAGATATAATTGGAATGTCACGTTACATGCTATGACCTCCAGGATTCTATGAGTATGTTGCCAGGACTGGAGGGGTCTGAGCTCTAGGGAGAGGTTGAGTATTCCCTGGAACGCAGGAGGATGAGGGTGATCTTATAGTGCATAAAATCATGCAAGGAATAGATTGGGTAGACGCACAGACTCTCTTGCCCAAAGTGGGTGAATCGAGGACTATAGGACATAGGTTTAAGGTGAAGGGGAATAGATTTAATAGGAATCTAAGGGGTATTTTTTTCACACAAAGGGTGGTGGGTGTATGGAACCAGCTGGCAGAGGAAGCAGTTGAGGCAGGGACTATCCCAAAGTTTAAGAAACAGTTAGACGGGTACTTGGATAGGACAGGTTTGGAGGTGGGACTTGTGTAGCTGGGACATGTTGGGCGGTGTGGGCAAGTTGGGCCGAAGGGCCTGTTTCCATGCTGTATCACTCTATGACTCTAAATGTATACCTGGGAACTGGGATTAGAATGGACAAGTTATCAGCTGCTATGGACGCAGTGGCTTCTTCTGTGCCATAAATGTCAGTTCAGTTTAGTGTAGTTTATTGTCACGTGTACCGAGGTACAGGGAAAAGCTTTTGTTGCGTGCTAATCAGTCAGCAGAAAGACAATACATGATTGCTCGAGCCATTCACAATGTACAGATACTGTGGGAATAATGTTTTGTGCAAGATAAACCAGTAAAGTCTGATCAATGATAGTCTGAGGGTAACCAATGATATAGATAGTAGTTAGGGCCAGCTCTATAATTCTATTTTGCTTAAGGAATAATAGTTAAAACACATCACCAATACATTGCAGCCACAGAACCTAAACCAACATGAGCATCACGCTCAGCAATGTTGTGCTGTGTATTGGGGAGACATTGTATGCAGTCATATACAGCATTGAAACAGGCCCTTCAGCCCATGCCCATGCCAACCAAGATGCCCCATCTACTGTACACTAGTCCCAATTGCACACATTTGCCCCATTACTCTCTAAACCTTTCCTATCCATCTACCTGTCTCAATGTCTTTAAAATGTTGTTATTGTACCTGTCTCAACTACCTAAAGGTAGACACAACACGCTGGAGTAACTCAGCGGGTGAGGCAGCATCTTCAGTCTGAAGAAGGTCTCGACCCAAAACGTCACCAATTCCTTCTCTCCATAGATGCTGCCTCACCCGCTGAGTTACTCCAGCATTTTGTGTCTACCTTTGATTTAAACCAGCATCTGCAGTTCTTTCTTACACATTTGTCTCCACTACCTCATCCACTAGCTCTTTCTGTTCTACCCACCAACCTCTGTGTGAAAAAAAGTTGCCTATAAGGTTGCTATGAAATCTTTCTCATCTGATCTTAAACCTATGTCCTCTAGTTCTTGATTCCCCAACTCTGGGTAAATTACCCTATCTATTCTCCTAATTCTCCTAATCTGTCAATTGTTGAAATCAGTCAACTTGGTCAACTTGCTTTGCTCTCACCACCAACTCATTTTGGCTAACTTTTCCTTTTCCTTTTACTAATCCTGCTCGTTCTCCTTTCTTTCAGAAACCCACATCTCTCATTAACCATGTAATCATTTTTTTTAAATTGATCATTCCCAGGCAACCTCTGACCCCATGAACCTTACTGAGAAATGCTAGGGAAAGACGGGAGGGTGGGACAGTGAGGGCGGGGGGGGGGGGGGGGGGGAGGGACAATGGGGACAGGAGATGGGGGGCAGAGCTGCCAACTCTCACACATTGAGCGTGAGAATCACGCATTACGCCAAATTCTCACGCTCTCACGCTGATCACAGAATTTCTCATGCTCTGTCGTGAGAAATTCTGTGATCAATGAGAATTCCAAAACTAATATCAACTGCATGGGCCGCGGGTGTTGGAGAGCCGGGATGGAGGGAGGGATGGAAGCAGAAGCAGTGGCGGGGACAGATGCGGAAGGGGGTTGGGGCTGGCGAGTGTTTGCCGGGTTGGCGAGCTGCAGCTCCAGCCTCAGTGTAAGAGACCCGGGCCGTCGGAGGCATCGGAAGCATCGGAAGCGTTGCGCGGCTGCCATGAGAGTCTCTTTGTCGAATTCACCCAGGTGACCGACATGGACCAGGCTGCAGGTCGGTGCATCCTGGAGGACAACCAGTGGCTGCTGGAAGTAGGCACCAAGCACTGGGTAGAAGCATTGTAAGATAGTGGCCTTCAAATGGGGGTGGTTGGAGAAAACATCCTGCTTGCCTGCGAGATGTTTACTTATTGTAATTGCAGGAAAAAATTTCCCTATGTTGCGGGAGTTCAGAACCAGGGGTCACAGTTTAGGAATAATGGGTAGACCAGTTAGGACTGAGATGAGGACAAACTTTCTTCACCCAGGGACAGAAGTTTAGGGGTAACATGAGGGGGAACTTCTTTACTCAGAGAGTGGTGGCTGTGTGGAATGATCTTCCAGCAGAAGTGGTGGAGGCAGGATCGATTTTAACATTTAAAAGTAAAATGGATAGGTATATGGACGGGAAGGGAATGGAGGGGTATGGTCTGAGTGCAGGTAGATGGGACTAGGGGAAAATAAATGGTCGGCACAGACTGGAAGGGCCGAGAAGGCCTGTTTCCGTGCTGTAATTGTTATATGGTTATATGGTTATATAGTTGTGATTCTGTAGAATTCTCTGCCACAGAAGGCAGTGGAGGCCAATTCACTATTTCTAAACCCCACCCCCCACAAATTACTTTGACAGGTTGAATAGAAATGTCCCCAATCTCGTTGTTTTATTAATTGAACACATAGATGAACATCCTCAAGGAGTGTAATCAGATGGAAACTGATTCAGATGCGATGTTTAAGAGCTTGTTCAACGAAGGGGCGTATTTTAAAGGAGTGACAGAGATACTTGCGGGGGAATGTGTGAGGAGGTTATTATTTGTCTTTAGTTTTAGCTTGAACCAGGACATCTGAGGATTCAAAGTTTAATACACTAGTTGTGCTGATACTGACTCCAACCAACCACATGATGAACATCATCCAGTCCGGAGGTTTTATTTTTCTGATGTCATTTGGATTTCAATCACTTCAATGTAAAAGTAATTGGGAATGGGGAGCATTGGAACAAAAATGCCCTTGGTACATATTAACTGTAATATAATAATGTATACATGTTGGTAGGTGCAATCAAGAAAATATTATGTACTCTCAAGATCACATTAAATAGAATATTATTGCTTAAATATTTAGTTATTGGGATTTGCATTTCGGAAAAGTCCCAGCTGAAAGGAAGACAGCAAAATACTGAAAATATTGGGGGTGAAAATTGCTTCAGGACAGTTTGTTAGGAAAATGAAGGAAATTGTAACAGAATACTTATGCAGCTGAGTGAGTACAATATTACGGATGAGGAATTGTGTTCAACCAATTGATGACTTATTTGACAAAGTAACTAGCATGTTAGATAACAAGGAAGCCAATGGATGTAACAAATTTTGTTATACAAAATTTGGTCCGTGAAGTGCCCCATAAAAGATTACCGCATTAGATAAGCACTTGCGGACTTGAACATATTAGATTAAGTCCAGGGGGTCAGATAAGGGGCTTTATGTGTGGGGCAGATATATTGTCAATGCAGAGGGGCTAGGAGCAAGGCCAAGTGTGCATCCAGAGTCAAGGTCTGGAATAGTACTAGGTGTGCAGTCAAAGCTGGGACAATGGGAGTGTTCAGCACTGGGAACCTAAGCAGGTAAGCAGCTATGATCAGGGTAGAATAGGAGGCAGATGCAAGGCTGGACTCAGGGTCAGGAATGAGAGAAGGTATGCAACTGGAGTCAGGGCCAGGAGTAGTACCAGGTGTGCAGTGAGACCCAGGTTGGCCAACATGGGCCAAGTGTTTGATTATAATCTGATTTCCATACATGAATACACTAAGATCATTCATGTGCTGCACCTGTTGATCAGAGCCTGGCTCTACCGTGGAATGGAATTTAGCCTAACCTTATTCATAGCTAATCCAAATGCAAAGCATAAATATTGCATTCAAGTGTAAGTTAAAAGACTCGCTACAGTATGCACTAGATTGCACAATTTCAAGCTGAAAAATGCAAAAGCTCTGTACCCCCCCCCCCCCCCCCCCCCCCCACCTTCCGTTGCTAAGCTCCCTCGGGCTTGATCTCTTGCAATTTCTCACTTCCAACTCTCACCCAATGTTGGCAGCCCCAGGGGAGGGGGGACAGAGTGTGGGACAATGAGGACGGGGGGGGGGGGGGGGGCGCACAGTG
This sequence comes from Raja brachyura, assembly GCA_963514005.1. The sequence continues at coordinate 40,279,529 of OY740804.1, read as the reverse complement.
AGGACAGGGGAGGGGGGGACAGGGAGGATGTGGGGGGGGGGACAGGACAGTGTTCACGGGAGTGAAGGGCAGTGGGGACAGGGAAGGACAAGACAAGGGGACAGGGGAGTGAGTGGAAGTGGGGACAGGGAAGGGGAGGCTGTGGACAAGGGGGAGGGTGGGACAGGGGATCACAAAGATAGTAAAACCTCTGAATAAACTTACAAAAGCAGGTTAAAGGAAGAAGCTGTGCTACATTGCTCAGTAATGCAAAGCAAATTGATTCAGATAGGAACCAACCACAGAATGTATCTTAAATTAAAAAGTTAAAATTAAATTGCTTGAGTGAGTTGATGTGAAGTGAGATGATTGATTTCAGTTTCCCAGGGTCTTTATATTCTCTCCAATGCACAGGTTTTAATTAGCACAGGCAGATAATGTAGTGTATTTGTGTAAAATGGGGCCATACTAATTCAATCTGCATCCAGGCACCATTATCTCACCCTGGACATGCAAGGCCTTTTAATTGAAATCTCATTAGCTGTACCTGTCTGCACATCTCTGTGGCTGATATCTTGTCTCCTGGATTTAAACGAATTATGGGCTGAAGCCCAAGGAGTCGGAGAAACGTCCAGTGTCACACTGAGTCAATGCCTCAGGCGGCGATGGAAATGGGTATTCGGAACTAGGGGTACTGTAAGGTCTGTGAGGCTCAGGTTGGGCAGTAAGGGGGGGGGGGGGGGGGGGGGGAGGGGTGATTTATTTATGTGATGCCATACCCATGTAAGAGTACAAGAATGCATAACCCAGTCCCCAGAGCCGCCACCTGTCACACTGAGCTACCCCAGCCCCCCCGTGTCCACCTTCAACTTCTGAGCCAAACAGGATACACAGAGAAACCTAGTGAGCCAGGCGGCACTCACGGAGGGAACGGACTAGGAGCCGCCAGGGGCCAGGGTTTCCCCCCCCCCCCCCCACCACCCAACAGGAAGGAACCGCAGATGCAGCCATCCCCGTAAAACGGCAAATGATTCCGGGAATGCCGAGGCGAGAGGGTGAGAGACAGGGAGTGAGAGAGCGAGAGATATCCAAAGGACAGATTCGGATCCCAACTACTCCTCGCTGAGACCGCGCCAGAAGTTTCAAACCTACGGCCCCCTCCAGTTCGAGCCACGTGGACCAAGATACCACGTTTTAAACAACCACATTCGCTACTTTGACGGGGAGTTTGCGGTTTACAGCTGTTTGATATCCGCTTCAGGAAGGAGCGGGTGGTCGACGAGTTGAGTGTCCAGGAGATGAACTCCGTTTACAGTGGAGAGACGTCAGGTCTGATGAGGGCCAAGTTCTTAGACAGTCATTATCGAATTGGGAAAAGTTCCAATGAGCTGGTGAAAGATGTGGACTACCCTTACTGCATCACTTTCCTCCACACTCTCCCTCATGGCAGGGCTGCCAAGCTCGAGGGATGCACCGAGCCGCAGCCTGAAGGGCCTGTCCCACTTAGGCGATCTTTTGGGTGACTACAAGCGACAGTTTTAGTTGTCGGAGGTTGTCGTGGATTGTCGCGAGCACGTAGATCAGGGGAGCCGCGACCAGTACGTCACTCGTTGTCCAGCCCACTCCCCAAGTCACTGATAGACACAAAAAGCCGGAGTAACATCCAATTTCCTCTCTGTGTCTGTGGACCGACTCCAATCACCAGAGGCCCATTGATCTGCGGCGGTGCTCTCTACGTGATTAGCTTTGCGGAGATCAGAGCCAGATGTCACCGTGCCCTACACAGGCCTGCTAGCCGGACAGGGTTCAGTTTACAGATACAGTGTTGAAACAGGCCCTTCGGCCCACTGAGTCCGCACTGACCAGCCATCCCCACACATTAACACTATCCAACACCCACTAGGGACTTTACACTTACACAAAGCCAATTAACCAGATCTTCAGTCTGAAGAAGGGTCTCAACCTGGAACTTCATCCATTCCTTCAAGCAGTTCCTTAGGGGTCACAGCTTAAGGATAAGGGGGAAATCCTTTAGGACCGAGATGAGAAGGAATTTTTTCACACAGAGAGTGGTGGGTCTCTGGAACTCTCTGCCACAGAGGGTAGTTGAGGCCAGTTCATTGGCTATATTTAAGAGGGAGTTAGATGTGGCCCTTGTGGCTAAGGGGATCAGAGGGTATGGAGAGAAGGCAGGTACGGGATACTGAGTTGGATGATCAGCCATGATCATATTGAATGGCGGTGCAGGCTCGAAGGGCCGAATGGCCTACTCCTGCTCCTAATTTCTATGTTTCTATGTTTCTATGTTTCCCTCCAGAGATGCTGCCTGACCGGTTGTGTTACTCCAGCACTTTGTGTCTATCAGTTTAAACCAGCATCTGCAGTTCCTTCCTACACGTGTACCTGCCCAAATGCCGTTTTAAATGTCATTGTGGTAATTTCAAGTGTAGAGTGAAGACAAGAGTGTTTAGTTGTCGCGTGCAGCGACATCAGAACAATGACATTCTCAGTTGCTGCACCTTAACAGGCCGGTTAAAGCAACAACACACAGATACATGTAAATAGATTGATTTAGTTTACTATTGCCACCTGTAGCGAGGTACAGGGAAATGCTTTTGTTGCGTGTTAACCGGTAAATGCCAGCAAGCCGCTCACAATGTACAGATAAAGGAGAACGGGAGCAACATATATAATCATATATACAATGGATTAATAATCAGTAATATTGGGTAATCATCCCGGCATTTCAGTGGAGGCCCAAGTATTAGCATTACAATTAATGCCCCACAGCGCCAGAGACCCGGGTTCGATCCTGGTCTCGGGTGCTGCCTGTGTGGAGTTTGCACGTTCTCCCTGTGACTGTGTGGGTTTCCTCCGGATGCTCCGGTTTCCCCCCACATGCCAAAGACGTGCGGGTCTATACATTAATTGGCCCTCTGTAAATTGCCTCCTAGTGCGTAGGGAGTGGATGAGAGAGTGGGATAACATAGGACCAGTGTGAACGGGTGATCGATGGTCGGCACGGACTCGAGGGGCCGAAGGGCCTGTTTCTATGCTGTATCTTTCGATTAATTATAATATTGAACAAATCAAACTTACCTATAGGATTTGAACATGAACAATATTATCCCAAGGTTGCAGAGTCTTTGAATGACATTTACTGCATAATCCCTGAAGTTAATCTTGAAGTTCATCTCTACAAGTTTCATTTTCTGAAGTTAGGTTATATTTACCATCTTGCCTTTGCTTATTTGTTCAAAGACTTACATTTAAAGATGAACAAAATATCAATTTAAAGACAGATATCAAGGAACTTCCCCGATTGAGTATGAATATCGATTTCTTTAATATCCCCTCACTCTCCGTCCCTCCCCCACCCGAGTGGTACTAGCTTCAAAGTCGTCTTCTTGGGTCTCATTGTGAGAGAAGGAACTGCAGATGCTGGTTTAAACCGAAGATAGACACAAAATGCGGGACAGACAGCATCTCTGGAGAGAAGGAATGGGTGACGTTTCGGATAGGGACCCTTCTAAAGGTTTCGGGTCGAGACCCTTAGAAGGGTCACAACCAGAAACGTCATCCATTCCTTCTCTCCAGAGACGCTGCCTGATCCATGCTGGTCACCAGGGTGAATTCGGCACAGAGACTCTAACGGCAGCGGCGCAACACTTCCGACGCCTCCGACAGCCCGGGACTCTTGCACTGGGGGTGCGCCATGGCAGGAGCTGCAGCGAGAGACTCGCCAGCCTGGCAAACACTCGCCAGCCCGGTAAACACTCGCCAGCCCGGCAAACACTCGCCAGCCCGGCAAACACTCGCCAGCCCGGCAAACACTCGCCAGCCCGGCAAACACTGGCCAGCCCGGCAAAGACTCCGCCAGCCCGGCAAACACTCGGCAGCCCGGCAAACACTCGCCAGCCCGGCAAACACTCGCCAGCCCGGCAAACACACCGCCAGCCGCGGCTCCCCGTCTGCATTTGTCCCACGCCGCTGCTCCCATCCCTCCCTCAGCCCCGGCTCTCCAACACCCGCGGCCCGTGCAGTTGATTTGAGTTTTTAAATTCTCGATGATCACAGAATTTCCCACGACAGAGCACGAGAAATTTGTGATCAGCGTGAGAGCGTGAGAATTTGTCGAAATGCCCGAGTCTCACGCTTAAAGCGTGAGAGTTGGCAGCCCTGTTATGGAGACTGGAAACTGAAAGGTTGGGGATCGCCATCCCCCTGCATACCCACCGCCTCCCATTGCCATCACTGGCCTCAGGGTTGCAAGGTCCATGCTGCAGCAACGATGTACTGAGGCTCTTTGCTGAGGGAGTGCTGCACTGAGAGAAGGCCAATGTTGAGGATGTGACTGAGGGCCACTGGTGAGACGAGGAGGTACTGTACCACAGAGGTCTACACTGTCTGAGCGTCACTGCTGTGTTGAGGAGGTACTGTGGTTCACTGAGCCAGTGCTGCAGCGTGTTGCACAGTCCGAGTTTGTTCTACACTGTCTGAGGGTCACTGGTGAGATGAGGAGGTGCTGTACCTCACAGGGCCAGTACATCAGGGTGCGGCACAGTCTGTGGGTCGCTGCTGTGAGAGTGCTGAGGCAGTACTCCAGTGCTGGAACTGCTACTTGTTCTGGAGGGTCCAGAGCAAGACTTGTTCTCATTCTCCTTTCTGGGGGAGTACTGCTTGTGTGGGTCAGCAGTGAATATTAATTTTGGTTCGTTTAGGGTCATGAACACGCCATTCCCACTGCAATAATAATCGACTTAATTGGTAATTCAACAACTAAAGCAACGAGGGAGCTGGGTCAGGTTAGATACAGCGTGAAAACAGGCCCTTCAGCCCATCGAGTCCATCACGAACACCACACTAGTTCTATGTTCCCCACTTTCCCATCCACTCTCTACACACTGGGGGTAATTTACAGAGGACCAATTAACCCTCAAATCCACAAGTCTTCGCTGTGGAGGGAAGCCGGAGCACCCGGAGGAAACCCATGCGGTCACATAGAGAACGTGCAAACTCCACACAGATAGCACCCGAGGTCAGGACAAACCCGAGTCTCTGGCACTGTGAGGCAGCAGCTGCACCAGCTGCACCGCTGGTCTGCAGGAAGTTAGCTTCAGCTGGCAGCCAAGCCAGGCGACTATTAGCATGCGGGCCGCAGCAGCAGATCTATCATCGTATTAGAGTTGCTCCACGCTTCTAAATCTCTCCTCCTACAGTAACATTTCTTACTGTCTGTACACTGTAAATGGCTCGATTGTAATCATGTATTGTCTTTCTGCGGACTGGGTAGCACACAACAAAAGCTTTTCACCGTACATCTGTACACGTGACAATAAATGGAACTAAAACTAATAAAATGCTATTATGTATTTTTAAATAATTTTACTAAAATTTGATATAAATTGTGCAAAACAGATGAACAGTGTCTGCTTGGTGTGGGCTACCAAGTGATAGGAGCAGAATTAGGCCATTCGGCCCATCAAGTCAACTCTGGCATTCAATCAAGGCTGATCTATCTCTCCTTCCTAACTCCATTCTCCTGCCTTCACCCCATAACTAGTCAGTGCAGGTCAGTGCCGGTCAGTGTCGGTCATCACCGGTCAGTGCCGGTCTCTGTGGCCCGTAGCTGCCAGTAAGTGGTGATGCCTGCGGCCAATGCCCATTGGTTTTGGACCATTGAAGCGTTGCCGAGCTGCGGAGGAATCGCCCACTGGATAACGCTGGCAATTAAAGTAATGTTGTTGTGTCTTGCTTGTCTAAAGGTCAACCCCAGGCTGCTCCTTCCACGAGCTCCATCACACCGGGGAATGCTGCCCTGACCACGGTACTGGCACCAAACGCCACGGGACAGGACTCGCAGCCTAACAGCTCCACCACCACGGCCGCAGACAGGACACACAACCCGGCTCCTCTCTCACCGCCCGGAGCCAGGGTGGTGTGCTCCACTCCCTCCATCTCACACGGCAAGCACAGCAAGCTGCAGTCCTTCCCCTCCATCAACAGCCACAGCAGCAAGAAGAGCAAGTCCAGCTCCCCCTCCACAGCATCGCAGATCCCTTCTGACGCAGAGGAAGGTGAGTATGGAGCCGCACGCCTGCCACCCACGCATCAATGCCCAGCACTGACCCAATGCTGACCCCGCCCGCCCGCACTGAGCACAAGGGCAGCTCACACTCACGGGCCAAGTTGCTGCAACGAGGCCACCCCTGAACCTTGCAGTGTGGGGAAGGTTAAACAAGCCAGACCAATGTACACGAACGTTTACACCATCCCTCAGTCCACCCCGACCCGAAACCTCACCCACCCGCCCATGTTCTCCACAGATGCTGCCCGACCCGCTGAGTTACTCCAGCACTCTGTTTCCTCAGTTCATCTGACTGTCGGACTGTGAAAATACTATGAGTGTTCCCAAACGGCCCTGATCAGAAACACTATCAATTGCAGAATATTAAAAATGTTTTTTTATAGTTTAGATATACAGCACAGAAACTGGGCCACCGCACCGACCCGTGATCCCTGCACACTAACACTATCCTACACACACTAGGGACAGTTTACATTTATACCAAGCCAATTAACCTACCAACCTGTATGCCTTTGGAGTGTGGGGGAAACACAAAGATCTCAGTGTAAACCCATGCAGGTGACAGGACGAACGTACAAACTCCCTACAGACAGCACAAGTAGTCAGGATTGAACCCGGGTCTCTGGCGCTGAAAGGCAGCAACTACCGCTGCACCACCGTGCCGCCCAAATAGATTGAATTATAAAACACAATTGAACAACCACTTTGAAATTCTAAAAATATAAATATAAAGCATAATAAAAGACGTGCAGGTATGTAGGTTAATTGGCTTGGTGCAAGTGTAAATTGCCCCTAGTGTGTGTGAGGTAGTGTTAATGTGCGGGGATCGCTGGTCGGCGCAGACTTGGTGGGCCGAAGGGCCTGTTTCAGCACTGTATCACTAAACTAATCTAAACACAAACTCATGTTAAAATCATTGATGTCATTTGAAATTAAAGAGGAATCAGGAAGTAGTAATGCTTCTCAGTTAAGGAGACCCCCATGTAACAGGATCACAGGGGGAGATCCGTTATGGGGTCCTGGTAATTGCTGCAACCTTTCACCATGGCTGCATTTGGTCAGAGTCCACTGTCAAAGCTGGCCCTAACCCTAATGCATTTACAACAATCCCTGGCAAACATTGGTTTGGCAATATTGGAAATCCATGTTCTGGAGATGCATGGAAATCTTGAATTTCTGGCACCAGGGTGGAGAGCACTGAATGTTTTCTAGTAGAAAAACACTCCGTGATTACAATGGAATCACCCTGTTACAGGGAGTGCCTTTCATCGAGTGTAACATTAAATACATGTTTTTCTGGATGCTTTCAAGAGAGAGCTCGACAGGGCTCTTAAAGATAGTGGAGTCAAGGGATATGGGGAGAAGGCAGGAACGGGGTACTGATTGGGGATGAGCAGCCATGATCACATTGAACGGTGGTGCTGGCTCGAGGCCCAAATGGCCTCCTCCTGAACCTATTGTCTATTGTCTATTTTTTTTTACAGCATCCAGTGCTGATGAAGAATTAATCTAAACTGGTGCTGTTAAATTAACTCACATAAACTAATGCCAGAGTAAGGACTAGACAAACAGAATAGTTGCCCATGATCATTGCTCAGAAAATATCAGCCCCCTTTGGGATGTGCATGAGGCTGGAGATCGAGAGACAATTGACAATAGGTGCAGGAGTAGGCCATTCGGCCCTTCAGAGCCAGTACCGTCATTCAATGTGATCATGGGTGATCATCCCCAATCAGTACCCCGTTCCTGCCTTCTCCCCATATCCCTATGTTTAAGAGCCCGATCTAGCTCTCTCTTGAGAGCATGCAGAAAACCTGCCTCCACCTCCCTCTGCGGTCGAGAATTCCACAGACTCACGACTCTCTGTGTGAAAAATTATTTCCACACCTCTGTTCTAAATGGCTTACCCTTTATTCTTAAACTGTGGCCCCTGGTTCTGGACTCCCACAATATCGGGAACATGTTTCCTGCCTCTAGCGTGTCCAAACCCTTAATAATCTTATATGTTTCAATAAGATTCCCGCTCATCCTTCAAAACTCAGAGTGTACAAGCCCAGCCGCTCCATTCTATCAACATATGTCAGTCCCGCCATCCCGGGAATTAACCTTGTAAACCTACGCTGGACTCCCTCAATAGCAAGAATGCCCCTCAAATTTGGAGACCAAAATTGTACACAATACTCCAGGTGTGGTCTCACTAGGGCCCTGTACAACTGCAGAAGGACCTCTTTGCTCCTCTACTCAACTCCTCTTGCTATGAAGGCCAACATGCCATTCGCTTTCTTCACTGCCTGCTGTACCTGCATGCTTACTTTCATAGACTGATGAACAAGAACCCCCAGATCCCGTTGTACTTCCCTTTTTCCCAATTTGACACCATTTAGATAATAATCTGCCTTCCTGTTTTTGCCACCAACATAACCTCACATTTACTCACATTAAACTTCATCTGCCATGCATCTGCCCACTCACCCAACCTGTCTAAGTCATTTTGCATCCTCATAGCATCCTCCTCACAGTTCACACTGCCACCCAGCTTTGTGTCATCTGCAAATTTGCTAATGTTACTTTTAATCCCTTCATCTAAGCCATTAATATCTATTGTAAATTGCTGCAGTCCCAGCACCAAGCCTTACGGTACCCCTCTAGTCACTGTCTGCCATTCTGAAAGGGACCCGTTAATACCTACTCTTTGTTTCCTGTCTGCCAACCAATTTTCTATCCATGTTAGCACGCTACCCCCAATACCATGTGCCCTAATTTTGCCCACTAATCTCCTATGTGGGACCTTATCAAATGCTTTCTGAAAGTCCAGGTACACTACATCCACTGGCTCTCCCTTGTCCATTTTCCTAGTTACATCCTCAAAAAATCCAGATTAGTCAAGCATGATTTCCCCTTCGTAAATCCATGCTGACTCGGATCGATCCTGTTACTGCTATCCAAATGTGCCGCTATTTCATCTTTTATAATTGACTCCAGCATCTTCCCCACCACCGATGTCAGGCTAACTGGTCTAACCCTGTTTTCGCTCTCCCGCATTTCCTAAAAAGTGGGATAACATTAGCTACCCTCCAATCCACAGGAACTGATCCTGAATCTATAGAACATTCGAAAATGATCACCAATGCGTCCACGATTTCTAGAGCCACTTCCTTAAGTACCCTGGGATGCAAACCCATCAGGCCCTGAGGATTTATCAGCCTTCAGTCCCATCAGTCTACCCAGCACCATTTCCTGCCTAATGTGGATTTCCTTCAGTTCCTCCGTCACCCCAGATCCTCTGACGTGATCCTCTAGTACATCAGGAAGATTGTTTGTGTCCTCCTTAGTGAAGATGGATCCAAAGTACCTGTTCAACTCATCTGCCATTTTCTTGTTCCCCATAACAAATTCACCTTTTTCAGTCTTCAAGGGACCAATTTTGGTCTCAACTAATTTTTTCCTCTTCACATACCTAAAGAAGCTTTTACTATCCTCCTTTATATTCTTGGCTATCTTACCTTCGTACCTCATCTTTCCTCCCCGTATTGCCATTTTAGTTATCTTCCGTTGCTCTTTAAAAGTTACCCAAACCTCGTGCTTCCCGCTCATCTTTGCTACGTTGTACTTCTTCTCTTTTATTTTTATACTGTCCTTGACATCCCCTGTCAGCTACGGTCGCCCCTTACTCTCCTTCGAATCTTTCTTCCTCTTTGGAATGAACTGATCCTGCACCTTCTGTATTATTCCCAGAATAATCCACTGTGCCACTGTCGTCCCTGCTCGGGTATCCTTCCCGTCAACGTTAGTCAGCTCCTCCCTCATGGCTCCATAGTCCCCTTTGCTCAATTGTAATACTGACACCTCCGATTTACCTTTCTCCCTCTCAAATTGTAGATTAAAACTTATCATATTATGAGGATGAATTGAGTTTAGTTAAGAGATACAGCGCAGAACCAAGCCCTTCGGCCCACCAAATCCGCGCCGACCAGCGATCCCAGCACATTAACATTATCCTACAAACATTAGGTACAATTTTACACTTATATGAAGCCAATTAACCTACAAACCTGTACGTACGTCCTTGGAGTGTGGGAGGAAACCGGAGATCCCGGAGAAAACCCACGTAGGTCACGGGGAGAACGTACAAGCTCCGCGCAGACAGCACCCGTGGTCAGGCTCAAACCCGGGTCTCTGGAGCTGCACAGGCAGCAACTCTACCACTGCACACATGGTGACTCTGTCTGTTTCCATTAAGAGTACACAGGCTTACCTGAGTTTAAGAAGGAACTGCAGATGCTGGAAAATCGGAGGTAGACAAAAGTGTTGGAGAAACTCAGCGGGTGCAGCAGGGTTTCGGCCCAAAACGTCGCCTATTTCCTTCGCACCATAGATGCTGCTGCACTCGCTGAGTTTCTCCAGCATTTTTGTCTACCTCAGGCTGACCTGGGTGCAGGAAGGTTCGATACTGCCACAGAAACTGCCGGGTCCAATTTGGAAATAACAAATTAAATGAGAGGAAATATTTTCAAGTTGAAACTGTTCCTCTCAGGATTGGGAGAAGTTCATCTCGGGAAACATGGAATTTTAGGATGAGATAAAACTGTGAGCTTCAGGCACAATGAAACATTCAGATACATTCCCAACTGGCTTTTCAGTTAAGTGATCCCACCAATAACATACTCTGTTAGACAGAGCACAGAAAGAGGCTTATTTCCCACCCAATTGTTGCCCATTGACCCTCGGTGTGGAGAAAGGGGAGTTTTTAAAAGTCCAAAATACATTTTAATTGGAGTAAAAAATATATACAAAACATGTAAAGCCGCAAAAATTCTTCGACATTCTCGAAGGCTATACATCCATTCATTGCGTCGTAATGCAGTGTTTACAAATGTTACCCCCCCTCATGTGGTCCCCTGGGGTGATATCCCTTCCCTTGTTTGAGGGGTGCCCCCACCACACTCTACCCCTCAATGCCCAGCAGTAGAGGGACCCTAGACTGTGGCCCTCCCCCACCGAGCCGTGGCGTTGGCTGCGCCGAGCTTCAGTGCGTCCCTCAGCACGTACTCCTGTAGTCTGGAGTGGGCCAGTCAGCAGCATTCCCCGATGGATACTTCGCTCTGCTGGGAGCTCAACAAAGCTCAGACAGACCAAAGAGCGTCTTTCATCGAGTTGATGACCTTCCAGCAGCACTTGACGTCCGTCTCTGAATGTGTCACTTGGGAACAGTCCGTAAATCACAGTCCCCTGATACCAGACCCTTGCTAACTTCTCCAGACTCTCTTTGTAAGTCCACACTCTGTGAAGAGGTGGGCAACCATCTCCTCTCCTCAGAACTGAATCGGAATTCCTGTGTACGCCATAAAGGAACTCTTGGTTTAGGAAGAGGCGTCCTGCTCCCAACCGTTGCCCAAAGTCCCTTCCAGGAGGCATTTCAGCCAGGATCCCTGCTCCTCATGACCAACCACTGATTCCCATGTCAGAGAATTAGGACAGAAGTTAGATATCCTGCCCTCTCCACTGTCAGCGACTCCTACACTGCGGCTGGATTCATACTGGAGCATCCACGATGCAGAGAAAGTCGTGGACAGCACATACAGCGAGTTGGTCACGCCACAGGTAAAAGGTAAGAGGACAGAAAGGGAGCGGGTGGCCAATAGCCAGCAAAGCAGTAGGCAGGTAGTGCAGGAGTCCCCTGCGGTCATCTCCCTACTCAACAGGTTTACCATTTTGGATACTGTTGAGGGAGATGGCTCATCAGGGGAATGCAGCAGCAGCCAAGTTCATGGCACCATGGGTGGCTCTGCAGCACATGATGGGGGAAAAAAGAGGGGAAGGGCTATTGTAATAGGGGATTCAATTGTCAGGGGAATAGATAGGCGTTTCTGCGGCCGCAAAAGAGACTCCAGGATGGTATGTTGCCTCCCTGGTGCAAAGGTCAGGGATGTTACTGAACGGCTGCAGAACATTCTGGAGGGGGAGGGTGAACAGCCAGTTGTCGTGGTGCATATTGGCACCAACGATATAGGGAAAAAAAGGGATGAGGTCCTACAAGGTGAATTTAGGGAGCTAGGAGATAAACTCAAAAGTAGGACCTCAAAGGTAATAATCTCTGGATTATTACCAGTACCACGGGCCAGTCAGAGTAGAAATAGGAGGATATTGCAGATGAATACGTGGCTTGAAAAATGGTGCAAGGGGGAGGGATTCAAATTTTTAGGGCACTGGAACCATTTCTGGGGGAGGTGGGACCAGTACAAACAGGACGGTCTGCACCTGGGCTGGAATGGAACCAATGTCCTTGGGGGAGTGCTTGCTAGTGCTGTCGGGGAGGATTTAAACTAATGTGGCAGGGGGATGGGTACAAGAGCAGAGAGGCAGGTGGGTGTAAAACGAGGGTGGAAGCAATAGGGAGCAAGGTGAAAAGTAAAAGGGGTAAGAGCATTGTAAAAACAAGCCTGAAGGCCTTGTGTCGCAATGCAAGGAGTATTCGTAATAAGGTGGATGAGTTGAACGTGCAGATAGCTATTAATGAGTATGATATAGTTGGGATCACGGAGACATGGCTCCAGGGTGACCAAGGCTGGGAGCTGAACATCCAGGGGTATTCAATATTCAGGAGGGATAGAGAGAAAGGAAAAGGAGGTGGGGTAGCGTTGCTGGTTAGAGAGGAGATTAACGCAATGGAAAGGAAGGACATTAGCTTGGAGCATGTGGAATCGGTATGGGTAGAGCTGCGAAACACTAAGGGGCAGAAAACGCTAGTGGGAGTTGTGTACAGGCCACCTAACAGTAGTAGTGAAGTTGGGGATGGTATAAAACAGGAAATTAGAAATGCGTGCGACAAAGGCAAAACAGTTATAATGGGTGACTTCAATCTACATATAGATTGGGTGAATCAAATTGGCAGGGGCGCTGAGGAAGAGGATTTTTTGGAAAGTATGAGGGATAGTTATCTAAATCAACATGTAGATGAACCAACGAGAGAGCAAGCTATTTTAGACTGGGTATTGAGTAATGAGGAAGGGTTAGTTAGCAGTCTTATTGTGCGTGCCCCCTTGGGCAAGAGTGACCATAATATGGTCGAGTTCTTCATTAGGATGGAGAGTGACATTGTTAATTCAGAAACAATGGTTCTGAACTTAAGGAAAGGTAACTTTGAGGGTATGAGACGTGAATTGGCCAAGATTGACTGGCAATCAATTCTAAAAGGGTTGACGGTGGATACGCAATGGAAGACATTTAAAGACTGCATGGATGAACTACAAAAATTGTTCATCCCAATTTGGCAAAAGAATAGATCAGGGAAGGTAGTGCATCCGTGGATAACAAGGGAAATCAGGGATAGTATCAAAGCAAAGGATGATGCGTACAAAGTAGCCAGAAAAAGCAGCATACCAGAGGACTGGGAGAAATTCAGAGACCAGCAGAGAAGGACAAAGGGCTTGATTAGGAAAGGAAAAATAGATTATGAAAGAAAACTGGCAGAGAACATAAAAACTGACTGCAAAAGTTTTTATAGATATGTAAAGAGAAAGAGATTAGTTAAAACAAATGTAGGTCCCTTGCAGTCAGAAACAGGTGAGTTGATCATGGGGAACAAGGATATGGCGGACCAATTGAATAACTACTTTGGTTCCGTCTTCACTAAGGAAGACATAAATAATCTGCCGGAAATAGCAGGGGACCGCAGGTCAAAGGAGTACTTGAGTGAAATCCAGGTCAGTCGGGAAGTGGTGTTGGGTAAATTGAATGGATTAAAGGCCGATAAATCCCCAGGGCCAGATAGGCTGCATCCCAGAGTACTTAAGGAAGTAGCTCCGGAAATAGTGGATGCATTAGTGATAATCTTTCAAAACTCTTTAGATTCTGGAGTAGTTCCTGAGGATTGGCGGGTAGCAAACGTAACCCCTCTTTTTAAGAAGGGGGGGAGAGAGAAAACGGGGAATTACAGACCAGTTAGTCTAACATCGGTAGTGGGGAAACTGCTAGAGTCAGTTATTAAAGATGGGATAGCAGCACATTTGGAAAGTGGTGAAATCATTGGACAAAGTCAGCATGGATTTACGAAAGGTAAATCATGTCTGACGAAACTTGTGGAATTTTTCGAGGATGTAACTAGTAGCGTGGATGGGGGAGAACCAGTGGATGTGCTGTATCTGGACTTCCAGAAGGCTTTCGACAAGGTCCCACATAAGCGATTAGTATATAAACTTAAAGCATATGGCATTGGGGGTTCAGTATTGATGTGGATAGAGAACTGGCTGGCAAACAGGAAGCAAAGAGTAGGAGTTAACGGGTCGTTTTCACAATGGCAGGCAGTGACTAGTGGGGTACCTCAAGGCTCAGTGCTGGGACCCCAGCTATTTACAATATACATAAATGATCTGGATGAGGGAATTGAAGGCAATATCTCCAAGTTTGCGGATGACACTAAGCTGGGTGGCAGTATTAGCTGTGAGGAGGATGCTAGAAGAATGCAAGGTGACTTGGATAGGCTGGGTGAGTGGGCAAATGTTTGGCAGATGCAGTATAATGTGGATAAATGTGAGGTTATCCACTTTGGTGGCAAAAATAGGAAAACCGACTACTATCTAAATGGTGGCCGATTAGGAAAAGGGGAGATGCAGCGCGACCTGGGTGTCATGGTACACCAGTCATTGAAAGTAGGCATGCAGGTACAGCAGGCAGTGAAGAAATCCAATGGTATGTTAGCTTTCATAACAAAAGGATTTGAGTATAGGAGCAGGGAGGTTCTACTTCAGTTGTATAGGGTCTTGGTGAGGCCACACCTGGAGTATTGCGTACAGTTCTGGTCTCCAAATCTGAGGAAGGACATTATTGCCATAGAGGGAGTGCAGCGAAGGTTCACCAGACTGATTCCTGGGATGTCAGGACTGTCTTATGAACAAAGACTGCATAGACTCGGTTTATACTCTCTAGAATTTAGGAGATTGAGAGGGGATCTTGTAGAAACTTACAAGATTCTTAAGGGGTTGGACAGGCTAGATGCAGGAAGATTGTTCCCGATGTTGGGGAGGTCCAGGACAAGGGGTCACAGCTTAAGGATAAGGGGGAAATCCTTTAGGACCGAGATGAGAAGGAATGTTTTCACACAGAGAGTGGTGGGTCTCTGGAACTCTCTGCCACAGAGGGTAGTTGAGGCCAGTTCATTGGATATATTTAAGAGGGAGTTAGATGTGGCCCTTGTGGCTAAGGGGATTAGAGGGTATGGAGAGAAGGCAGATACGGGATACTGAGTTGGATGATCAGCCATGATCATATTGAATGGCGGTGCAGGCTCGAAGGGCCGAATGGCCTATTCCTGCACCTAATTTCTATGTTTCTATGTTACACTGGAGAGAAGCATTGACTCCTAGTTCCTGCTCACAATCTCTGCCCAGTTACAGTGGTTTGCAAAAGTTTTCATACCCCTTGAACTTTTCCACATTTTGTCACGTTACAACCACAAACGTAAATGTATTTTATTGGGATTTTATGTGATAGACCAACACAAAGTGGCGCAAAATTGTGAAGTGGAAGGAAGATGATACATGGTTTTCAAATCTTTTTACAAATGAAAAACTGAAAAGTGTGGCATGCAAAGGTATTCAGCCCCCTTTACTCTGATATCCCTAAATAAAATCCAGTGCAACCAATTGCCTTCAGAAGTCACCTAATTAGTAAATAGAGTCCACTTGTGTGTATCTAATCTCAGTATAAATACAGCTGTTCTGTGAAGGCCAGAGGTTTGTTAGAGAACATTAGTGAACAAACAGCATCATGAAGCCCAAGGAACACACCAGACAGGTCAGGGATAAAGTTGTGGAGAAGTTTAAAGCAGGGTTAGGTTATAAAAAAAATATCCCAAGCTTTGAACATCTCACGGAGCACTGTTCAATCCATCATCCGAAAATGGAGAGTATGGCACAACTGCAAACCTACCAAGACATGGCCATCCACCTAAACTGACAGGCTGGGCAAGGAGAGCATTGATCAGAGAAGCAGCCAAGAGGCCCATGGTAACTCTGGTGGAGCTGCAGAGATCCACAGCTCAGGTGGGAGAATCTGTCCACAGGACAACTATTTGTCGTGCACTCCACAAATCGGGCCATTATGGAAGAGTGGCAAGAAGAAAGCCATTGTTGAAACAAAGCGATAAGAAGTTTGCAGTTTGCCGTTTGCAGTTTGCCACAAGCCATGTGGGGGACACAGCAAACATGTGGAAGAAAGTGCTCTGGTCTGATGAGACCAAAATTGAAGTTTTTGGCCTAAATGCAAAACGCTATGTGTGGCAGAAAACTAACACTGCACATCACCCTAAACACACCATCCCCACTGTGAAACATGGTGGTGGCAGCATGATGCTGTGGGGATGCTTTTCTTCAGCAGGGACAGGGAAGCTGGTCAGAGTTGATGGGAAGATGGATGGAGCCAAATACAGGGCAATCTTGGAAGAAACCTGTTAGAGTCTGCAAAAGACTTGAGACTGGGGCGGAGGTTCACCTTCCAGCAGGACAACGACCCTAAACATACAGCCAGAGCTACAATGGAATGGTTTAGATCAAAGCATATTCATGTGTTAGAATGGCCCAGTCAAAGTCCAGACCTAAATCCAATTGAGAATCTCTGGCAAGACTTGAAAATTGCTGTTCACAGGTTCTCCATCCAATCTGACTGAGCTTGAGCTATTTTGCAAAGAAGAATGGGCAAAAATTTCAGTCTCTAGATGTGCAAAGGTGGTAGAGACATACACCAAAATACGTGCAGCTGTAATTGCAGCGAGAGGTGGTTCTACAAAATATTGACTCAGGGGGGCTGAATACTTTTGCACGCCACACTTTTCAATTTTTTATTTGTAATAAAATTTGGAAACCATGTATCATTTTCCTTCCACTTCACAATTATGCACAACTTTGTGTTGGTCTATCACATAAAATCCCAATAAAATACATTTACATTTGTGGTTGTAACGTGACAAAATGTGGAAAAGTTCAAGGGGTATGAAAACTTTTGCAAGCCACTGTACCTGCTGCCCACTGGTTGAGAATAGCTCTGGGCTTGCTCAATGTCCTCTACAGATGTACACACATGTGTACACACAGCATGTACACACACATGAATACAGGATGGAACACACATGTGCAGGATTATTACTGGTCATTGCTCTTTCCCACAGACTGTTGTGTGACTCTCTCTCTCTCTCTCTCACTCTCTCTCCCCCGCGACTGCTGTGTGACCTGTTCTCTCTCACTCTCCCTCTCCCTCTCCCTTCCTCTCCCTCTCTCTCTCTCTTTTTTTTTGTCCTTTTCCAAAAACTTTATTCAACACAATCATATAATACAACACATCAAAACATAATCAAAAAATCACACTATAACAAACAAATCATTGTAGTACAACAGTACATTCATTGTTTACAATAGTCTCATCCCCACGCGGTGACCAGCGTTGACGGAAGGCCTCCAGAGTCCCCGTGGACACCGCATGTTCCCTCGCCAGGGACACGCGTGCACGAACGTAGGCCCGAAAGAGGGGCAGGCAGCCGACTCTAGCCTGACCATCTCTCTCTCTCTCTCTCTCTCTCCCTCTCCCTCTCCCTCTCCCTCTCCCTCTCCCTCTCCCTCTCCCTCTCCCTCTCCCTCTCCCTCTCCCTCTCTCCCTCTCTCCCTCTCCCTCTCCCCAAGACTGCTGAGTGGCCTGTTCTCTCTCTCTCTCCCCCTCCCCCCCCTCTCTCTCCCTCTCCCCCAGACTGCTGTGTGACCTGTTCTCCCTCCACCCCAGACTGCTGTGTGACCTGTTCTCTCTCTCTCTCTCTCTCCCTCTCTCTCTCTCTCTCTCTCTGCCTCTCCCCCAGACTGCTGTGTGACCTGTTCTCTCTGTCCCCCAGACTGCTGTGTGCACTGTATCCTGGCGTGCCTCTTCTGCCAGTTCCTCACACTGTGCAACATCGTGCTGGACTGTGCCACATGTGGATCGTGTAGCACCGACACATCGTGCTGCTTCTGCTGCGGCTCTGAGGAATGTGCGGCGTGTGACCTGCCCTGCGACCTGGACTGTGGCATTGTGGACGCCTGCTGTGAGTCAGCCGACTGCCTGGAGATATGCATGGAGTGCTGCGGTCTCTGCTTCTCCTCCTAAATGTGAATCCCGGGAGCCTGCACTGGCGTTACAGAGGCTAGAGCTGCACCCTTGGTGGTGAGGAACCCCCCAGGTCCCACCACGGTCCGCAAATCTCTTTGACCCAAGACAGAAACGGTGGTGAAGACAGAACGGTGAGCGGATGTCGTAGTGATGTTAGAGACAGCTACTTCAGTCTTTATTAGCAGGGTAGGAGACTCGTCAAATCCTCAAACTCTACAAACAATCTCCAAAGCTCTTTGTGGACACATCTGTTGGAATATTCCTCGGATAACCTCATGGAATCCTCACATCGTTTAAGGGCAGGATCCTGGTGTTCCCAGTTGGAAGTGGAGCACTGAAGAAGGTTTTGTGGGTGGATGGTTGTTAAGGGCCAGACAGCTAGTAAAGAACTGCAGGCGTTTAAGAAGGGACAGCAGATGCTGGAAAATCGAAGGTAGACAAAAGTGCTGGAGAAACTCAGCGGGTGCAGCAGCATCTATGGAGCGGAGGAAATAGGCAACGTTTCAGGCCGAAACCCTGAAGGAAATAGGCAACGTTTCGGGATGAAACCTGGAAGGGTTTCGTCCCAAAACGTTGCCTATTTCCTTCACTCCACAGATGCTGCTGCACCCGCTGAGTTTCTCCAGCACTTTTGTCCACCAAAGAACTGCAGGTGCCAGTTTACGAGAAAAATATATAAAGTGTTGGAGTAACTCAGCGGGTCAGGCAGCATTTCCGGACAGGTGACGTTTCAGGGTCCAGACCTTTCTCAACCTTCCTTGTTGCCCCAACACCTCCCATCCACATTGCCCCACCTGGACTCGTACCTATCCCCTCCTCCTCCTCCTCCTCCATTCCTTCCTCTAGCTTCACAATTTGACTCTTCAAAGAAAAGGAATGGGTGAAGGAAGGTCAAGACCTTTTCTTCGGGCTGAGAGTCAGGGGAGAGGGAAACTAGAGATATGGAAGGCTATGGTGTGAAAATGACAGATCAACGCAGCCGATGAGAAGGAAATCTAGGACGGTTCATTGCTAGCTGAGGGGAGGGTGACAAGGAGGCAAAATTAATCAGAAGGTCAGTGAAACTAGTCAGAGAACTTGGGTGAGGGAGGGATGGAGAGAGAGAGGGAAAGCATTGAAGTTAGAGAAGTCAATATTTAACACATACACTGGAAGTTATGTTCCTGCACATTGACTTTGATGCTCTCCAATACCTTGTCAAGGGACAGCTGAGAATAAACTGTGGGTGTGGGAAGTTTCCTGGCCACAGCCAAGTCCGACACTGCTCTTTCCCTTTCTGCATAAACCTTTCCCAGCTCTCCAACCCCTATTCCAATCCCAGGAGGAGAGAATTCCAGGTCAAGCAGCGTCTGTGGGGCAAGAAACAAAACTAACACTCTAGGTCGATGATCTTTCATAGAACTATGATACCAGGTTGTGATGAAGCATCATTTGTGTGTGTGTCTCTCTCTCTGCAGATGCTGCCTGACCTGCTGTGTATCCCCATCATTCTCTCTGTTTGCTCGTAAACACGTTTGCCAGGTAGACAACGTGACCTGGTCCCTCGGCCTGACAAGGTTCACGTAATTATATTTGATTCAATCATTGACCTAGCTGGAATCATATCTTCTTTGTGTGATCCAGTGCCCATCAGTAGGAAATAAACTGCTCCCAGCAAACACATTTATATTTCTAACCTTAATCACATCCGACCGCGTGGTTTGATGACAGGCGTGACATAGATGACCAAATTTCTCTTTGATCTGTGATAATAATCTCCTGGGAAATTCTTGGGACTCAGCACATGTTAATGAGCAATGAATGAGAAAATAATACAAAGTTTTATAACAAGGTATCGACGTGACTTGATGGGTGTGATTAAAAGAAAAGCAGAAAGAAGCCAAGCCTGTTTACCATGAGGACTTGATATGTTTGGAGATGTCTGCCCGACAGAATGCTGGACGCAGATCCAGTTAGAACATTTTAGAAGGTTTGATATCAATACTTGATGGGGAGGCATTAGCAGGGATATCAGAACCCTCGTTTAATGATCCAGCACTCTTCCATTAAACTGGTCCCTTGTCACCTCCTGTGAATTCTGCCTCAGAATGACTATTTTACTATAAGTACATTGATACATTACTAGAACTCTGCTGTATCAGTCAGTAGAACACTGAACACATCTGAATTAGTAAGAATGGTGATTCTCATTTCTGTTCATTCCCAGTTTTATATGACAGATTTTGAGTCACGGTGCGATGTTACAGATGTTACGTCATCTCGGCAGCAATGCCAGACTTGTGAACGAGGCCGTAACAAGTTCATAAGTGATAGGAACAGAATTAGGCCATTCGGCCCATCAAGTCTACTCTGCCATTCAATCATGGCTGATCTATCTCTCCCTCTCAACCCCATTCTCCTGCCTTCTCCCCATAACTGCTGACACATGCACTAATCAAGAATCTATCTATCTCTGCCTTAAGAATATCCATTGACTTGGTCTCCACAGCCCTCTGTGGCAAAGAATTCCACAGATTCGCCACCCTCTGACTAAAGAAATTCCTCCTCGTCTCTTTCATAAAGGAACGTCCTTTAATTCTGAGGCTGTGCCCTCTGGTCCTAGACGCTCCCACCAGTGGAAACATCCTCCTCATCCACTCTATCCAGGCCTTTGTCTGCAACTTTAATATTTGGCCAAGATTGTTTTGATAGAGGGAAGCTGTCTTTACTTTCCTGGTGTACAAAGTCCCCAGTTTATGACAGCGTTCCACTCCTCAGAACTGGTTGCAACCTGAACTTTGTATGAGTTAGACATGAATAAAATGAATGTGCCGAAGAGGATCACAGGGGCACTGTGATGGGAGTGGGTGGGGGAAAGAGCTGAGGTCAGTCTGTTACAAGCAAAGATCCTACAGCGAGCAAGATAGATCACTCGACGAAAAACGTAGTATGGTCATGGGCAGATTCAGGGGTAATTTCCGGCCCCATTTCCGTAACCGGCTTCCGTCTCCGCACCAAAGATCCCATAGCGGAGCAAAGACACTAGTGCGGAGACGGAAGCCGGTTACAGAAACGTCCTCGTAAAAATAAAAGTTATTTGGGAAAAATCTTCTCATTTTCAGAATTATAATTTATCAACACAAACTGTTCCCCCGCAACGTTGCTTACACTGCGGGTCGGGTCGGGTCGGATCGGATCGGGTTTGGTTACTGAAATGGATGAAAAAAAGGCCCACGTTCCGCTCCATTGCGTACTGCACGTCAGCCCATTGCATTTAGCAGGAGTGGTCTATCTTGCTCTGTCCGCTGTAGGATCTTTGGTTACAAGCTCGCAGCTCTACCCAGCTCCACCCAGCCCCCTATTGTTGGAGCCGGGTGGGGGAGGGGAGAGAGACAGGACATGGGAATGCTCCATTCCCACGGGACAAATGCAGCCTCTTCTCTGGAGTTTGTGCGTGCGTGGTGCCCACGGTCAAGTGTGTGTGACCTCGGATGATCTGTATTCTGTTGGAAGGAAATTCTGATGCCGGTTTAAGCTGAAGATAGACACTAAAAGCTGGAGTAACTCAGAGCGTCAGACAGAAAAAAGGCATGGGTTACGTTTCAGGTCGAGACCCTTCTTCAGACTGAGAGTCAGGGGAAATCTGTATTCTTTTGTTTTCCACATGGTGTAATCGTCAAGTCTGCTCCTGTGTCCAGGACTGCTACTGCTCCCCACTCCTCCTCCATGTATTCACACATTGAAACACAGCCCATTCCACCAGAGTTTGCTCCAGTAGCCCACACCTTACGATCTTAAACTTTCAAACTCCAAACCCCTCGGGCGTAACACTAAAATCGCTAACAGTTGAAGAATTAATACATAGGTTGCAAGAAATATTATCCATTCGAGGCAAAAGAAAAACAAACACAAGAAGTGGTCCAAGTCGTCAAGAGAAGTTAAAGTTGACGTTAGATCACAAGAAAGGGTCAACAATGATGGAAGCAACATTGGTGTGCGGGAGAATGAAGAAAACGCCAGAATCCCACAAAAGGATGAGCAGGCATGGATAAGAAGGGGATGGGATCCAAGCTCCATCAGTGACAGGCATAACAAGAGACTGTGGATCCGTTAAAAGGAAGCCTTCAGCTAAAATTAGTGTGGGTTCCTTAGAGACAAACAGGAGAAATTATATCGGGGAATAAAGTAATCTTTCTTGGAAATAATTGAGCGACGTGGGTCTAGAGTGAATGAGGAGCTGAAAGAGACTTTACCATGAATTAGAAATACATAGTAAAGGTTGAAAGGTGATAATTGTGCAGGTCCAGCTTTCAAAGGGGTGGCGGAGATAGTGAACATCATACTCACCGTCAAAAGTTCCACAGACTCTGGATTCATTTCCACATTTTGGAATTTACAAACTCTAACCCCATCCTTTAAGGAAAGATGCGAAGAGGGTGCTTGTTGTTCAGGGTAGACTCGGTGGACTGGGGGACAAGTTATAGGAGTAGAATTAGACCATTCGGCCCATCGAGTCTACTCCGCCATTCAATTATGGCTGATCTCTGCCACCTAATCCAATTTTCCTGCCTTCTCCCCATAACCCTTGACACCCGTTCTGATCAAGAACTTGTCTATCTCTGCCTTAAAAATATCCACTGACATGGCCTCCACAGCCCTCTGACGAATGAAGTTCCTCCTCACCTCTGGTCCTAGACTCTCCCACCAGTGGAAACATCCTTTCCACATCCACATCTATGCCTTTCATTATTCTATAAGTTTCAATGAGGTCCACCCTCAACCTTCTAAACTCCAGCGAGTGGAGGCCAGGTCAAACGCTCATCATATGCTAACCCACTCATTCCTGGGTTCATTCTTGTAAACTGGACCCTCTCCAGATCCAGCGCATCCTTCCTCATATACGGGGCCCATATTTGCTCACAGATCTCCAAATGCTGCCTGACCAGCGCCTTATAGAGCCTCATCATCACATCTCTGTTTCCTTGCTGTGTAACTCCATGACCAGGTCTGTTTTACTATTGCAATCCAGGATTTGAAGCAAAGACAGACACAAAAAGCTGGAGTATTTCAGCGGGACAGGCAGCATCTCTGGAGAGAAGGGATGGGTGATGTTTCGGGTCGAGACGCTACCCAAAATGTCACCCATTCCGTCTCTCCAGAGATGCTGCCTGTCCCGCTGAGTTATTCCAGCTCTTTCTGTCTATCTTTAGTTTATACCAGCATCTGCATTTCCTTCTTACACAGGATTTGAAGCAATCTATATACAGGCGACAAGATGCAACAAATCCAATGAGGTGATCTGTTCCAGTGTTACTGGATGAGGAATGAACACTGTCCATAGTAAGTAGTTGAGGTCAGTTCATTGGAAGTAGCTGAGGCCAGTTCATTGGCTATATTTAAGAGGGAGTTAAATATGGCCCTTGTGGCTAAAGGGATCAGGGGGTATGGAGAGAAGGCAGGTACGGGATACTGAGTTGGATGATCAGCCATGATCATATTGAATGGCAGTGCAGGCTCGAAGGGCCGAATGGCCTACTCCTGCACCTATTTTTTATGTTTCTATGTTTCCAGGACTCCACAGATAACTGCCTGCTCTTTGTTAATGTTCTTTTGCATCCACCTGATGGAATAAACTGGAATAAAACAAAAACTACTGTAAATACTCAAAAGGTCAGGCAGCGACTGTGGTGAAGGAACAGTGTTAGTATCTCAGGTCAGTGACCAGAATAATCAAACAGAACAATCAAAACCAAAATAAACTGCATCATGTCGCCCTAGACACAAGGTCTGTGATTGTACAATCTTGCCTCAATAAGATCTCTCATTGTTCTTTAAGATCTTATAACCAAGAGTACAATTAACCATGAAATGGATGTAATACTGCTTGATGCAGGTAACATTTGATATAAGGCTGCTGGAGATGCAACACCTTTCTTGCTGATCATTTCACGTTGAGCATGGAAGCAAAGTTGAATACATGGTATTAAAGTAAAGATTTAACTAACAGAGATGGGCATGGATTTGAAAGTATCGTTGGAAAATAGCAGGGATAGTGGCATCTTATTCTTGGAACAGAGAAGGCAATGAGGTCATCGGAGACTTTACAATTATGAAGGGTTTAGATTGGAATGTCGCCTTCCAATGGCCAACGGAGCAATGATTGAAGGACACAGTTCTAAGACAATTGGCATAAGAACCAGAGATGACAGCAGTGGGTTATAAAATGTGTGCTTAGGACGTGCAGTTCTCCGTGTGAGAGTTTGCCAGTTCAATATCAGCACTCAGAATGGAATTGGGTAAAGACTTGATCAGGGAACAAACAGCAGATTTTGGAAAAAGTGAGGGATACTGGGACTAACTGGAATCCTCTAAAAAATGCAGCACAGACTGAAGCTCCTCTTCCTATGCTGCTCTATGGAACAATCATAAACTACACACCTCTCAGTCCAACATTAGTTCTTGACCAACATACACAACTTAAACTCCAAACAGATAATTTATTACTAAGATGTAACATAGAAATCAAACTGAATGAATGTTGATGAAAATGCAGCCCAATATATTTGTATTCCAGGGCAATATTGTGTTGTGTTATCAGTGTAATATTGTTTTACATGGGAATTGGCGTGGTGTTCCAATAGATGTCCATGCTGCCAGCAATATCGTTACCTGAGGGGGTTCGAGGGCTTCTAAAGTTACTCTTCAGTGAGTGCCCGCTGGTCAAATGCTGTGCAGTGAAGATGCAGTAATCTGAACAGTAAACTAAAACATTATCAGTGCTGGAAATCGCAAATGCTGGATATTCTCAGCAGGGTCAGTCAGCATCTGTAGAGGGGGAAATGGAGTTTGCCCATTCTGGGTCAATGTGCTGTTATCACAACACCAAGAAACATTGATTACTTCCTACACTATGCTGCTGCTGATTATGCCTTCAACGGCATTGACTCTGTGTTCTAAAACCTCCCCGCCTAAACTTCCCCTGTCTCTTTCTCCATCTTTAAGGTGTTTATTAAAACCTACCTCTTTATTCAGGCTTTTGGCCACGCAATATTTCCTTGTGGCTCAGTGTCAATTTATGTCTGTTAACGATCCTGGGATGTTCCGTGGAATGTTGTACTACATTAAAGATGCAATGTAAACGCATATTGTTGTTGTCTCGTGATCTTTCAATGGGCCACTCATATGCTGTCCTGTTTTGGAAGTGGGCAAGGCTCTGCTCTGGGAGGCGACAGTGTATGTGATCCAGGTAAACGCATCTGCTGGAACATACGTCGGGGCTGCGGCTTCACCGAGGGAAATGGTGTCAGATCGTGAACACTGAAGGAAGTCCATGGAGCTCACTCCAATCGCAACTTTCCGGAGACGAGTCATGAGTGTTTTATTATCATGCAGTATGTCCCAGATAGAACAATGACATTCTTACCTGCAGCAGCACAAGAGAATATGTAAACATAGTGCACTGTAAACAATATGATAAATGAGAAAAAAGTTCAGGGTTCATACTTACATATATGTATATACTATATATATACACACACATACATATATACACATAATCAACAAACGATAATAGTGTAAAAAGACAAAATTCATGCCACCAAGTCTCTGTAGTTCAGAACTTATTGGAGGTTGTAAGGTTTAATTGGAAGATTAAACGAGAACTTACCAGTTTGAAGTTTGATCTTTAATTTATGAGAAGTTACGATGAGGGATTACGTGAAGAAGCCCGCCAGCCCGCATGCGCATCAACCTTCAAAGCAGCGGTGTGAAATCACAGAAAACCGGTTGCTGAACTGATTATAGGGAGTTTCAAGAAACTAGAACTACCACATGAGACTTATGAGAAGGGTTGGGAGCGGAGGGCACGTAATCCCTCATCGTAACTTCTCATAAAATAAAGATCAAACTTCAAACTGGTAAGTTCCGTTTAATCTTCCTATTTTACTTCAAAGTCACGTGAGTGACTACATGAAGACTACAAAGCTCTGTGATTTCATGCCGCGAACACTGGTCCATGCAACACACTGCATTAATTGACCAGAAATTATTGAAAAGATAATGCATTCAGACATGACATAGATATAAAACATGCTGATGCTTTTAATAAACAAATGATAATAAAAATAATAGTGCCCCTCACATCTTAAAATTGAGTTGGCAAACAACCCCAGCCTGGCAAACGGTTTATTATAAAAAAGTTTGGAACTTTCGCTCTTTCGACCATCCTGCAATCGTTCGGATGTGGTCCAGCAGAACCTCCATAAACCTCGCTGCTGATGTTGTTGCAGCCCTGGTGGAGTGAGATTTAAAAATAGCTGTGTCCACTCCTGCACTAGCCAAAACACGTCTTAACCACCTGGAGATGGTCTGCACTGACACCCTCTTGTGTGGCTATTTGTAGCTAATGAACATTGCCAGTTCGGTGCCTCTAAGGCTCTTTGTAACCTTAAAATATTGTTGCATATGTGTGACCACACACAATCTATAGTCCATAGGGTATGCCATAAACTCCAGTTTTAGACCTGACACCACTGGTCTGCTCTGTTTAATTAGCTCACGTATATAAAACGTTATTTTGCTGGTAAATGTAACCATTCTGTCCAGCCGCAGCTTATGCAATGAAACGTTTGGCACAATTAATGGCACTATAACTCAATCTTTCATCAAAGAATAGTTTTGAGAGAAACTCCAAAACGTTAGTTATATGTGCCGTATCATACCTTATTTCAGACTGCAAACAAAATTCTTCCCATCTCCTAAGTGAGAGATGTACTGCTTCTTGGTGCTATCCCTCCAAGCTGCAGTGATCACGTCCACAGTTCAATGACAATCTGAGCCCCAGGAAAGGTCTTCTTAAAGTCTGCAAATCAATAAATTGATTCAAGCATGCACCGGGTGGCCTTCCCGGGTTACGGGATGAACCAGCAAATTTTTGCGTTTGGAAACAACCATATAAGGTTCTGTTACCATTCCCAATATCAGCGGGAACCATGACTGCATAGGCCAGTCAGGCACTACCAAAATGCCTGAAGCGGAATCTTGCTGGATTTTCTGCAAGCACCAACTAATGAGGCAAAATCAAGGGAATGCATAAAAGAACATTCCTCCCCAGTGTAGCAAGAATGCATCTATCACAACTGTCCCAGGGTCTCGCTCCCAAGCAACATACTTTGGTAACTGATGATTGAGCCTAGATGCAAACAAATCGATATCCGGTGTTCCGTACCGAGTAACAATGTAGTTAAATACTTTATGATCCAACATCCATTCTGTGTTGTCCTGGTGTCCCCCACCATATTAAACCTACCTGGCAAATAGGTAGCTGAAATCCAAATGTTTCTTTCTATACACCTGTGCCAAATGAGGTTAGCTAAATTATCACAGGATACTGACTTGATTCCACCCATGTGATTAATATATGCCACCGCTGTAGTGTTGTCAATCTGTAGTTGAACATGCAAGTGATGCATATTCCCACAATAAGCTTTCAAACCATAGAATGCCCCCAGCATCTCTAGGTAGTTAATACCATGTAACTGAAGAATTGACGACTCATGCACATCCCATCTGCCACTGCAACTAGAGATGGTATTAGTAGCTCCCCATCCTTGAGCACTAGCATCAGTTTGTAATATAACTGAAGGTTTACCAGCCAAAATGTTACTGGAGCAATGCCGCATATTGGTCATCCACCATTGTAGTTCTGATATAACTTCAGATGGTAAGAGCATAGGTCTGTTAAAATGACCTAAATGGTATTTTACTGCTTGCTCCTTTGCACATTGTAAATTCTGATAATGCAAAGGCCCAAATTGTGCAGCTGGAAAGACAGCCATTCATTTGCCAATTACACTAGCCACATGTCGAATAGATGGCTGCTCCATAACAACAAGGTTGTTACAGACTTCTATTAACTCCAATCTCTTGACCCAGGGCAGAGCCACAGATATATTGATAGAGTTAATGGTAAATCCCAAATAGTTAATTACTCTAGTTGGTATCAATTTGGATTTAACTGGATGGATGAGAAACCCCAATTTCAAAAATGTGAGTTTCGTGGCTGAAACAGCTAATTTAGCTAATTTCAGCGTTTTCCCCATTATTAGAATATCATCCAGGTATGCCATCACAATGTGTTTTTTGAGCCCTAAGTATCCCAAGCACTGGTTTCAATAATTTGGTAAACAATCTGGGGGCTGAAGTTAACCCATTAGGCAGTTTAGCCCCAGTTGCCCTATCCAGCTAAATTTCAAATATCTCCGGTGATCCCTGTGAATGGGTACCGAACAGTAAGCATCTTTGAGATCGATGCATGCCATAAAGTATTCTTTGGAAATCAGCTGTTTGGCAGTAACCAAGTTTTCCATTTTGAAATGTCTATACTGCACACAAGAGTTAAGTTTTGTTAAATCAAGGATGATTCGACATCCTCCATCTTTCTTTTGTCTGGGGAATATATTAGAGATGAATTAGTGATGTTCATGACTTGACTTCTCGATTACCCCTTTTGTATATAATGTGTGAATTTCAACTTGTATATCCAAACCTTCCTATTGTGAATGAACGAACATTAGGCTTGGTGTATGCTGTGTGGGTGGCAATGAATTGGGAAAGAATTCAATTTGGAACCCCTGTATAAACAGATCTGATGTTATCCAACGCCATTTATGCAAAATCACGTGTAATCTACCATCAACTTGTAGCTGATCCACACACCCCATGTTCCGGAAAGAACCAGACCCACCTATCTCCATGGTTACCGGTGGTCTTATGGTAGGCCGAAAGGCACTTGATGTGGATTCTATTTCCGCCCTCGTGGTTTGGAGGGTAGGACTGTTGGGGTGCGCAGATTGCGCATTTTCCACGAGGGCCGGCTTGGGCCTTGGCCTAAAAGAGACCTCTGCCCAGAGAATTCCGCTCTCGGGCTGCCACCAGCTGCAGTGAACCGCTTATTGCTGATGGAAGCGTAGGGGTGCTGCCGCCAAAACGGTGAAGCTGTGCTCATCATTGGCGCCTTGATCAGCCCGACCGCTTTTGCTTCTTCACCCAGGTCTTTAACCTGCATAGGTAGATCTTCCCCGAACCGAAGATTCGGCGGCTGCACATTGCTGGCCTTACATAAGCCTGCGAATTTGGGGTTTAAGGCAGGCCAAATAGCGTTCTTCCGAAAACAGTTTATTTTGAAATGTGCATTGGACATCAATGCCAAGGCATCCTCCTGGACGTCCGATAGGGGTCCCCCATCCACAGATCTGGCAAATGCCGTAATGCCTGATACCAGCAATTTTAAGATTCTTTGGAATTTCATCTCCTGGGCTGTGATGCCCCCTCCAATAAATCCCCAGATAGAGCTGTTCACAGCTGGCACTTTCAGGGATGCACAATTTATAGGTGTATGGTACTTTGTAGTTGTTTCCACCATCACCTGTTCCTGCAATTGGTGCGACGTGAGGTAGTTTATGCAAGCAGCTAGCTCCTCCTGCAGCGGTCCCCCTGTTTGTGAGGGTATCGCGAACCTTGATGCCATGGCAGGCAATTCCGGAACCTCACGTATGTCATGAATCCCGGTATGTTCCCCAGACATACCTCCGAATTCAGAGTCAGTCCAATACTGACCCCATACGCTCCTCTCCTCAGAGTGGGAGACATTATGCAGCCCTGGGCCAGGCGCTGCCGCAGGCCCCCGAGGAGACCTGCGCTGATATGGTTCCGTTTCATGTAGCATGTCATGATGGAGCATCCTTTCCATAAGGTGCTCCATGCGGGATCAACGCCCGTAGACGTTATCCATGACTGTAGGAGGCGACTCCTCCTGGCCTGACTCGTCTGAGTAAACAGGCCTGTCAGACTTCCTTTTGGCTTTCCCTCCTTTCGGGGTTGCCAAGGTGCTTTGGTCTGAGCACCAAGTCTGAAATTGCTGACCGCACTGTCAGCGACTCGGACGGCGAACCCGACGGCCTCAGGCTACCCGCACTCCTGCGGTCCTCCGTAGCCAGTTTCCCACGTCTGGATTTTGCCCTGGATTCCATATCCCCAGTAAACTCTATAAAAGAGATTTACCAACGAAAAAATATAACCTCAGAATAAGTTTGAAACTTACCTGCAGGGTTTTAAACTTACCGCTGGAGGAGCGACGCTCCTCCCAGCCAGTTGTGCGCCATGCGTTAGACGTATTGGCGCGCATGCGGGCTGACGGGCTTCTTCACGTAGTCATTCACGTGACTTTGAAGTAAAATAGCCTGATGGCTGTAGTGAAGATACTGTTCCTGAATCCTAGACGTCACAGATTTCAGGCTCCTGTACCTTCTTCCCGATGGCAGGGGTGATATAAGTGTGTGGCCATGTGGTGTGGGTCTCTGATGATGCTGGCTGCCTATCGAGCAAACGACTCTGGTAAAACCCTTCGATGGTGGGAGGTCAGAACCTGTGATGGACTGGGCAGTGTTCACAATTATTTGCAGTCTTTTTCATTCCTGGGTATTCGAATTGCCATGATGCCACCACCCAATGTGCCCTCTACTGTACACCTGTATACCAGAGATTGGCATCACACAGTTTATCCAATAATTTTGGGGGATAATTATTTTTTGTCTATTTTAAATTCCGTGAGGCTCACGATGAGATGACATGTATATTGGTCCCAATAGAAGATTTTTCCCTAGACTCTCCCCCACTTCTCCATTTGTTGAGATGTAATAATTGTGGAGTCACTGCCTTCAGGTTCCTCCAGCAAGTGCCGGGTTTCCAGACGTCTTGCAGAGTGCCAGCCGTTGGCAGGGTATTTCATAGTCATAGAGTGATACAGTGTGGAAACTGGCCCTTTGGTCCAACTTGCCCACACCGGCCAACAGGTGCCAACTAGTCCCACCTGCCTGCGTTTGGTCCATATCCTTCCAAACTTGTCCTATCTATGCACCAGGATAGGACAGGTTTCACTCTCCATGGACAGGTTTCACCCAGGATCTCCCAGCCACAGGGATGGTTCTCCTTCCATGAGACCAACGCCAGGATCTCTGCCTTCATCTGTCCTCATTCACCTTTTAATAATATCTCCACCATACGGACACAGTGGCACAGCGGTAGAGTTGCTACCTTGCAGCGTCAGTGACCCGGGTTCGATCCTGCTTAGGCGACAGTCTGTACAGAGTTTGTACGTTTTCCCTGTGACCTGCGTGGGTTTTCAGCGGGAGCTCTCGTTTCCTCCCACACTCCGAAGTTGTACAAGTTTGTAGATTAATTGGCTTGGTATAATTGTGATTTGTCTCTAGTTTGTGTAGGATAGTATTATAGCCCTGTCCCATGGTACGAGTTCATTCCAAGAGCTCTCCCGAGTTTAAAAAAAAATCAAAATCGTGGTAAGCACAGAGAATGAACGTAGCGGGTACGTCAGAGCTCGGGGACATCTCTTAGCGGCTCATAACGCTAACAGCAGGTACTCGGGAAGACTCGCTAATGGCAGGTAAGCACGGGAAGACTCGTGAAGATTTTTCAACATGATGAAAAATGTCCACGAGAGCCACGAGTACCGACGAGTGGCCATTACCGTAAATCTCTGAGTTCAAATCGGGGCAAACTCGGGAGGACTCTTGGAATGAACCCGTACCGTGGGACAGGGTTTTTAGTGTGCGGGGATCACTAGTCGGTGCGGACTCGGTGGACCGAAGGGCCTGCTTCTGCTTTGTATTTCTAAACTACAACAAGACCCATGTTAAAATGTAGCAGTGTTAATACTGACAAAGCTCCAAACCCCATTTGAAAGTGCGAGGCATAAGGAATGGAATTATGGCCCGTCCTAGTCTTTAGTTTAGTTTATTGTCACGTGTATCGAGATGCAGTGAAAAGCTCTTGTTGCATCGTGTAGTCTTATCCTTGCTGGAGTTTGCAATGTGTGTTTTGTGGTAAGAATGTCAAGTTTCAGCTTCCCCGCTCTGTCACCTCCTTCATTCATCCAGCTTCCTGGTCCTGACCCAATCCTGACCGTTGGTGTCATCGCCATCATGTTGCTGGAAACAAGCAAAGTAGGCTCCAAATTGAGCTGGGGACTATCTGTGGCTGCAGGTTCAATCCCATATGACATCTTGTGAGCTTGTCAACTGCTGCAATTAAGAGAGCTGCTGCCATTCAAATGAAGAATGATCCCATGAATAAGTGGGTTAACATATGATTAGTATTTGATGACACTGGGCCTGTACTCGCTGGAGTTTAGAAGGATGATGGGGGACTTCATTGAAAGGCTTGGATCGAGTGGATGTGGAGAGGATGTTTCCACTAGTGGGAGAGTCTAGGACCAGAGGTCACAGCCTCAGAATTAAAGGATGTTCTTTTTGGAAGGAGATGAGAAGGAATATCTTTAGGCAGAGGGTGGTGTATCGGCGTAATTCTTTGCCGCAGATGGCTGTGGAGGCCAAGTCAGTGGATATTGGAAGGCAGAGGTAGATTGTTGATTGTAGTATGGGTGTCAGAGGTTATGGGGAGGAGGCTGGAGAATGGGGTTAGGAGGGAGAGAGAGATCAGCCATGATTGAATGACGGAGTAGACTTGACGGGCCAAATGACTTGATGGGCCGAATAGAAACATAGAAACATAGAAAATAGGTGCAGGAGTAGGCCATTCGGCCCTTCGAGCCTGCACCGCCATTCAATGTGATCATGGCTGATCATCCAACTCAGTATCCCGTACCTACCTGAATGGCCTAATTCTGCTCATATCACATGACTAATGAATGGAACAACTGCGCATTACGAGGTTGATTCCTCTCTGTTCCCAACCTGTACTGATAGAGTGATGGACAATGTGCAGATGTCAGTGGAAGGACATTAGAAAGCGACGTTTTACTCTGAGACACTACCTTGTCCACAACACAGATGGTCACACCATAATTAAAGACACCGATCCCTGCGGGCAGAAGTGTTTGTGCAGAAAGATCGGGTTTAAAGGGACAAAGGATCTTCAGAGGGGTTTGTTGCAGGCTGCAAATTGACAGTCGCATTTTGTACAAAAAATTGTAATGAATGCAAATTAAATGTTAATTTATTTATGTGTGGCAAAAATCAGACAAGCCGGGTGTTGTTTGAGAAGCCCACTTGTATTAACGTGCCTGCCCCCCTGATGTGATTCAAATGAGTGACTTATTGTGTTGCTATTTCCCTGTGCTTTATCAGCTTTGAGTCCATAATCCTGGCATTTTTGCTTTGTGTGGTTAGAGTGAGGGCTTATGCTAAAACTCTTGCCAATTGATAACGTCTGGGGAAGCTAATAACGGTACCTCCAGCAAGGAGGTCAGTGTGACCCAACAGCGCGTACGGCACTGGAACACCACAGAGCTGGCTCCAAATCCCCTTGTTTCATTAATGCCCCCCACATCTGTGCATCTTATACGGTTTTGGCCTGGAAACAATTCACTTTGAAGATAGTGCGTGAAATGCAATGAGGTTTAATGAATGTAAGAACGGCGTTCCTAAGCTCATCAGGCATATTAAAGCTTTTATAGTCAGAAAAATGTCTGCTTTGAATTTTGTTTGTAGGTTTCCTTCGTTACTAAGAGCACTTGAGTGTGTCCGGTAAGTGTAATGTGTAGCGTAGCACAGACCGTAGCGTAGCGGCGAAGCCCGCGGATGCCAAGATGATTAACAAATTCATCAGGAAGGCCGGCTCCGTCCTGAAGGTGGAGTTGGATTCATGGGAGGTTGTCTTGGAGGGGTGGGTGCTCCTCAAACTGCGGAACATCCTGGACAATATAGCTCACCCCCTCCATGACGCACTGGTCAACCTGAGGAGCACCTTCAGCAACAGACTGGTTCCACCAAGATGTAGTACAAAACACCACCTTCTTCCCTGTGGCTATCAAACTGTACAACTCCTCGCCCTTCTGTCATGGGGTAGACTGACCCCCAATCCCGATCTTTACACATCCCCAATCCTTTCCACTCGTCACTTTAATCTCATGTTTCGTGTATCTTGTGTTTAATGACTGTTGGCAGATCAATTTCCCTCCCAGGATGAATAAAGTTCTATCGTATCGTATCATATTGCATCATACATCGTAAACCAACCTCCCTTCTGTTGACTTTATCTCCATTTCACGCTGCCTTGGTAAGACCACCAGCATAATCCATGTGACAATGATAATAAACTGAACAGAACTAAGCTAAATCTGACGTGTGTCTTAAGATCAAGTTCAAGTGAGTTTATTGTCATGTGTCCCTGATAGGACAATGAAATTCTTGCTTTGCTTCAGCACAACAGAACATAGACGGCATTTACTACAAAACAGATCAGTGTGTCCATATACCATATATAAATATGTACACACATAATGCTGGTTTAAACCAAAGAAAGGCACAAAAAGCTGGAGTAACTCAGCAGGTCCAACAGCATCTGTGGAGAAAAGGAATAGGTTATGTTTTGGGTCGAGACCCTTCTTCTGACTAAGAGTCAGGGGAGAGAGAAATGAAATATAGATGGTGCTACCAAGAGATATAGAACAAATGAATGAAAGCAAAAAAGTAATGATGATAAAGAAAACAGGCTATTGTTGGTTGTGGGTTGGTGTGAACGAGTTATACAGGCAATGAAGCTCAACAAGATGACAGTGAAACTAGTACAACGACTTGAGTGGGGGAGGGACGGAGAGAGAGGGGACGCAAGGGTTACTTGAAGTTAGAGAAATCAACTATTCACACCGCTGGGGTGTAAGCTGCCTAAGCAAAGTATGAGATGCTGTTCCTCTAATTTGCGCTGGGCCTCACTCTGACAGTGGAGGAGGCCCAGGACGGAAAGGTCAGCGTGGGAATGGGTAAAGGGAATTAAAGTGTTTGGTAACCAGGAAACTTGAGGTGAGTCCGGTAAGTGCAATGTCTCTTTTATCGCTACGATCTGAATTCCAATTTTCTAAGTGCACAAGTATAACTCAGTGATTAAGTCTTGGAGTTGCTCTCGTTGCACTGGTATTCAGGATCAGGTGCGACCATACATCATGTGGCCTGCTTTCACTTTCATGGTCATGTAAGAATGTCATTGTTCTGTCCCCTCAGTCCACCTGGACCTACCTGATCTCCCGGTTGCTCAACACTTTAACTCTCCCTCCCATTCCCACACTGACCTTTCTGTCCTGAACTTCCTCCATTGTCAGAGTGAGTCCAAATGCAAATGGGAGGAACAGCATCAAAGTCAATGGGTAGAATATAACTTCCGCTGTACGTGTTGAATCATCATCATTGGTGGTCTCTCAAAACCAGTATGACTGTCCTCTCTACGGAGGACGGCTGTGTGTGACTTTGTTTAACGTGGGGAGACTGGTGCACAGACAGCCACCCCACGGTCCTTGACAGATCTGGGTCAGGATCCAGTGGCATGGAGTCCAAGACGACCGGGACCCTTTTCTGCTGCAGCCTTCATCCGCCTTCCCAGCCATTGTGACGCTCCACTAAGGTCAGCCATCGTCCTCCGCCTGTTCCACCGTTGAGGTCTTGGTTGGATCGCTCTTTATCAGGGACCTCCCCCTCGACCTTACCGCCATGGGTGGCCCTACCAGGAGCATCGCTCCAGACGGCATCGCTCTCAGGATCTCAAGACCACACAAGCTTCACCACCACGACAAGGTGACAATCCACGGAGAATGTGATTACAATCAAGCGGCCCAGTGTAGATACAGGATAATGGGGAGAGAGAAGATTAAGAGCACAGTTGGTGTGGGAAATGCTGCTGATCAAATAAGGATTTAATAGAGGGGAGCGATTGTGATGAGTGATAGCAGATCCACTTCTGGGCCTAGAACGCGGAGTCTCCTGGCAAGGCCATCTTAATAGAGGGATGCGGATCATTTACAGGCAGCTCAGATCAGGTTAACTTGGCATTGAGTCCAACACTATGGGCCGATGTGCCCGTCCTTGTGTTATAGTGCTCTTCGTTCAAATTTCCTCTCCTCTCTCTTGGGGAAACAAAAGTATTGTAGGGCAGAGGTTCTACTGCTACGCACCATGGCGTTCCCCCAATGACAATTGAATGGCAGAATAAACTCGATGGGCTGAGTAGCCCATTTCTGCTGCTTTGTCTTACGAGGAGCCACAACAAGAAGGATAATTGCACCTTTCTTAGGGGCTGATACAAACTAACACACGCACACATCCAGAGCAAAACAAGAGCGTATGACAGCACTGGGCCTCTAATCGCTGGAGTTCCATAGGATGAGGGGGGGGGGGGGGACCTCATTGAAATTTACAGAATAATGAAAGGCGTAGGTAGAGTGGATGTGGAAAGGATGTTTCCACTGGTGGGAGAGTCTAGGACTTGAGGTCATAGCCTCAGAATTAAAGGACGCTCTTTTAGAAAGGTGAGGAGAAGCTTCTTTAGTCAGAGGGTAGTTAATCTGTGGAACTCATTGCCACAGTGGGCTGCGGAGGCCAAGTCAGTGGATACTTTTACGGCAGTGACAGACAAATTCCTGATTGGAACGGGTGCCAAGGGTTGCGGGGAGAAGGCAGGAAAATGGGATTAGGAGGCAGAGATCAGCCATGATTGAATGGCAGAGTGGACTCGATGAGCCGAATGGCCTAATTCTACTCCTATAACTTGTGAAAACACAAAGCGCTGGAGGAACCCAGCGGGCCAGGCACGTATTGAAGATTAATTTCTCTAGCTTCAAATAACCCTGGCTTTCCCTCTCTCTCCATCTTTCCTCCATCCTAGTATCACTCTGGCTAGTTTCACTGTCCTCCTGATTAATTTTACTGTTTGTTTGCCTCGTTCTCATCCTCCCCTCGTCCAACATGAACCGTTCTACATCGCCTTGATCAACGTCTGCTTTGGTAGGGCCACCCATGGCGGTAAGGTCGAGGGGGAGGTCTCTGACAAAGAGCAATCCAACCAAGACCTCAACGGTGGAACAGGCGGTGGATGATGGCTGACAAACATTCTTTTCCCACCTTACATGTTCTTTGTACCCTTCCATATCTAGTTTCCCTCTCCCCTGACCCTGAGTCTGAAGTAGGGTCTCAACTCAAAACGTCACCCATTCCTTCTCCCCAGAGATGCTGCCTGTCCTGCTGAGCTACTCCAGCATTTTGTGTCTATGTTCATTGTGCTGCTGTTGGTACAGACATCAATGAACCACTCTCGTGGTCTGCTACTTTGTGCTCCACCTGTATCTTTCTGAAAGCAACATTAAAGATGAGCTGCATGCGTAGTTAAAAATATGAACGATGTCTCCTCCTTCAAAAGTTTTCAAGAGGAAATATCTCAGGGGAAATCACTCTTCTCCCATCCGCTTAATTCCACCAGATGAAGGAAAACCTGGAGAACAGGGCCCTGGTGAGACCACACCTGGAGTATTGTGTGCAGTTTTGGTCTTCTAATTTGAGGAAGGACATTCTTGCTATTGAGGGAGTGCAGCGTAGGTTCACGAGGTGGGACTGTCATATGTTGAAAGAATGGAGCGACTGGGCTCGTATACTCGGGAATTTAGAAGGATGAGGGGGGATCTTATTGAAACATATAAGATTATTAAGGGATTGGACGCACTAGAGGCAGGAAACATGTTCCCGATGTTGGGGGAGTCCAGAACCAGGGTTGGGAAGAAAGGGGTGGGCCATTTAGAGTTGAGATGAGGAAAAACATTTTTGTGAATTTGTGGAATTCTCTGCCACAGAAGGCAGTGGAGGTCGATTCACTGGATGCATTGAAAAGATAAATAGAGAGATCTTTTAGGGCTAGCGGAGTCAGGGGATATGGGGAGAAGGCAGGAATGGGGCACTGATTGTGGATGATCAGCCATGATCACAGTGAATGGCCGTGCTGGCTCGAAGGGCCGAATGACCTACTCCTGCACCTATTGTCTTCCCACTATTGGGATGTTCCCACTGCTGAGCACGGTGTAAATACTAGCGGTTGCCTTCATTGTCACTCCCCAGATATGGAGCCAGTTCAGAACTCTGCGAAATAGAAACATTGGTTCTGTGTGGAGCCACAGGAAATGGACAAGGTCCAAAATGAGTATTTCTCCTCTGTATTTACCGAGGAGAAAGACACAAGAAATTGGAGCAGTCACTGGAAGTGTCTTGAGAGCAGTCAGGTTTGCTGTCGAAGAAGTACTGAAGGTACTGTCGTGTTTGAAGGTCAACAAATCTCCAGGGTATGGTCTAATATATCCAAGGACATTGTGGGAAACGAGAGAGGAAATAGTGGGAGCCCTGGTTGAAATTTATGTTGTCAAATACAGGAGAGGTGCCGGAAGACTAAGGGTGGTAAATGGTGTTCCTCTTTTCAAGAAGGATGCAGGGAAAATGCTGGGAACTATAGGCCGGTGAGCTTAACATCTTAACACCAAGACAGTAGGTTAGTGGTTCAGGTCGAGTCAGGTCCACATTCTGCCCATCCATTTGGGTTGGATTCAGTTGTCCCCGTCCAGCTCACCAGAGTTAATTCAACAGCAGCAGTTCCATGGTATGTGTGTGGTTCTCCACAGACGAGGGAATGGAGAAATGTGCCCAGATCATGAGTCAAATCCTGGTTGTTGGCTTCAGGTTAACCCCAGTCACAGCAAGAGGTGATGACATGGACCATTGGGAGGGGGCTAGCTGCAGGGGAGGGAGGTGTGGGAGGGGTGGGGTAGGGGAGGGGGTTGAAAGAGGGGATGGGGTTTGGGGTAGGGGAGGGGAAGTGTGTGGGGTAGGGGAGGGTGCTGAGGGAGGGGAAGCAGGTGGGCTTCCTGACTTCCACCTGGAGTGTATTTTCCTGGACTGAACATGACACTCTGCAGATACAGCAGGCAGGTGGCTGAGGGATATACGAATGGGTTTAGATCAGCTGTGGTTAGATTGGGTTTGGGTTCGAGTATTAAGACAGTGAGCAGCCTCCTGCCTTAGCGACAGTCCAGTGATGCTGGTCACCACCCTCATTGACCCTGGACTCCACCCTTCAGTGATGGGTCTCTACATCTCAGTGGCCCTGGTCCCCACCCTCCCCCGACCTCCGTGCTTTTCAGTGACAACAGCAAGGATTCTGTTAAAGAAGGAACTGCAGATGCTGGAGAATCGAGGGTTACACAAAAGCTGGAGAAACTCAGCGGGTGCAGCAGCATCTAAGGAGCGAAGGAGATAGGCGACGTTTCGGGTCGAGACCCTTCTTCAGACTAGTCAGGGATCAGGGAAACGAGAGATATAGACGGTGATGTGGAGAGATAAAGAACAATGGTTAAATATTTTTTATTAGAAGTATAAATACATATTAAAACACCATTCTTAGGAAAGCGATGGATTGTATGAATAAAATTTTCATTACCAGCATTCCAGTATTTGTTTAAAAGTTACCATCGTTTCATGTTTATACTTCTAAACATTTTATTATAATTTTTTTAGTGAAAAGTAGGAAAATGTGAAAAATAATAAAATAACAGTGGTGTATTATATAAACAGTATTTATGAAGTAATATATCCGTGATCAATAATATATTATTCTTCGTCCGTTCCTTCGTTCAGGTCTCGGTCAGGCCCTCGAACCGAGTCACATTGAGCCCTTAAGATATTCAAGGAATGGAGACCAAATCCTATTAAATTGGTCTAACTTGCCCAACAGTGCAAGTCTTATTCTTTCCAAGTGTAAAGTCTCTGCCATTCCTGAAATCCACAATTTGACTGTAGGGGATGTGGGACCTTTCCAAAATTGTAAAATTAATTTTAATGAACAATGAATGAAAGATATGCAAAAAGGTATCGATGATAAAGGAAACAGGCCATTGTAAGCTGTTTGTAGTGTGAAAATGAGAAGCTAGTGCGACTTGGGTGGGGGAGAGATAGAGAGAGAGGGAATGCCAGGGCCCGAGGGCTGAGGGAGAGGTGGGAAGGGGAGGAGGCAGCCAGGGTTAATAGAATTGAGAAAATTCAATGTTTAAGCCCAGAGGATGCAGATTCCCCAAGCGGAATATGAGGTGCTGTTCCTCCAATTTGCGGAATTCTGACTGGCCTTCCCTTCACGGGTACTAAGGCACATAATCCAACCATGTTCAGTGTGTCCTAACCCTAACCCTGACCGCGTTAACCCTGACCCTAATGCAAACGTTATTCACTGAGGCAGCGGTGAAACTATTGTGGACAGAACTAGACACTCCCCTCATGTAGAAAATTCCAAGGTATATAGAGGTTGATAAAAGAGCTTCAATGCTTATATACAAATTGCAATTTCATTATTTTAATAGCATTTTCATTCAGAGTAGGATTATCCTTCCTACGGGATTTTGGTGCCGTGCATGTTAACAACAATGCCTCCCGTCCTTACTGGCCCCGGGGTACAGCAAACTCCTGCTCTAAAAAAAGCCTCCTCATAAACCAGTCACTGGCGGAGCCACCCTCTGATATAAATAGAAGTTAGTGTTTTTTAACAGTTTCTCAAGGGAAGAGTTACAGAATCTGCAAGTCTGCCATGTTCCACTGAATGACTCATTTTGTAACTATCTAATTAACAATAGCTTATTTTTATAAACTTCACAAATAGAGGAATTGGGCTCCATTGCCAAGTTTGTTTCCCCCGAATGTTACGGGTGTTAAATTGCCGGCAATTTCATTCACTAGTTGGGAGCCAACAGTTGACATGGAACCATGCCATGGTGGGGCCACACTGCACGGCTGAGGATAGAGTTTAGGGGGGGGGGGGGTGGGGGGGGTAGTCAGCCAGGGGCGAGAGCAACTCTAGTGCAGCTCTAATGTGATCTTCTCCTGCCAAAGGCAATTATATTGACTCATGCACCATGTTAACTCAACATGGAAAACTGGCATCGGCAGAGAAAGACACCAACCCCCCCCACCCCTCCCCTTCCCCCTCCCCCTCCCCCTCCCCCTGAATATTGACTTCTCTAACTTCAAGAATTGCTTACTTTCCCTCTATCTCCATCACTCCCGCTTCCTAGTTCTCCGACTAGTCTGACTGTCCCCTAATTAAATTTTACCTCTGTTTGCTTTGTTGTCAACTTCTCCTCGCTAACAATGATCTATGCTATATTTCCCTTGAGCCTCATCCCCTTTGATATCTCATTTTCCCTCCTCACACTTCCTTATCTCTGCGTCTCCCTCTCCCCCGACTCTCAGTCTGAAAAAGGGTCTTGACCCAAAACATTACCTACTCCTTCTATCCAGAGATGTTGCCTGTGCCGCTGAGTTACTCCAGCATTCTGTGTCTATCTGCTGGAAATCTTTGTTAAATGCACCCTTTCTATTGCCTCCACATCCCCTTGCAGTGGGGTGCCCAGACTCCACGCAATGCCCCTTAATTCAGGCTCGCCAAAGTCCTATAAAGCTACATTGTGACTTCTTGACTCTTATACTCAATGCCCCGACCAATGAAAGCAAGCACGCCATATAATGAGGAAAACATTTTTCACACAGCGAGTGGTGAGTCTCTGGAATTCTCTGCCACAGAAGGTAGTTGAGGCCAGTTCATTGGCTATATTTGAGAGGGAGTTAGATGTGGCCCTTGTG
Source organism: Raja brachyura (assembly GCA_963514005.1). The sequence goes on along the minus strand of OY740804.1, from coordinate 40,237,892 downwards.
GCTAAAGGGATCAGGGGGTATGGAGAGAAGGCAGGTACGGGATACTGAGTAGGATGATCAGCCATGGTCATATTGAATGGCGGTGCAGGCTGGAAGGGCCGAATGGCCTACTCCTGCACCTATTTTCTATGTTTCTATGTTTCTATAATCTTGGGTGAGAAGGGTCCATTTCATTTCAGAACTGCATCCGACGTTCCGTGGCATGACCGGATTGGTGCTGGAGATGGAATTACTGGAAGACTGACATTCTGGGGATTGATTGCATCTCAAGTCCAACCCTTGTCCAATGTTTCCCAGCTGAAAGCTGCCACGATAAACTCCGCAGCCAGATGTAGTCTTCTGACATAGGGGCAAAACCTTTGCTGGGAAAGTGCTTGTTCAAAATCTAACACAGAGCATTCAGGGGAAACTGACATTAGAAAGTTTGTTCTCAAACAGAGTGGTTAATGTGTGGAAAAATGCCCCCTTTGGTGTATCAAAGGTAAGACCACCATTCATCAAGATTATGGTTACTCACTACATTACCTCCACTTCCTGACTTTGCTCCATATCCTGAAATGCCTGAGCAAACAAGAACTGTGTGATCTCACTCCAGAAAGTCCCAATCACTCCTTTGAATCTCCAGGCTTGGAGCAATTATCTTATTTCCTTCTGCCATCTGAATTAATTTCTCACCACATCTTTCATCTGTTCAAAACCCGGTGCCAGGGAGTTGCAAAATTACAATATTTGACTGGTGCATTCAGACTGAATGTGACTCGACGTGACTCTTGTGGCCGGTACCTGGACAAACTGACGAAGGTCATCATTTCACTTCTGTGTTTGTTCTTCAACATTCCCATTCCAATAACTACTTCACCTGCAGAAACAAAGAACACCAGTTGCTGGTCAATACACAAAAGCACACAAAGTGCTGGCAAAGTGCTGACTCAGCGAGTCAGGTAGCTTCCCCCGGAGTACATGGATAAGTGACATATCAGGTCAGGGCTCTTCTTTTGGCTGAAGATAGGTGGTCCCCACCCGGACACTTCACCTGTATTGGCCCTGTCAATTAATCCATTTGATATATTAGAGGTGATTAAATCGCCCCTCATTTCCAGGGAATGGAAGGGCTAGTTGAAGAAGGGTCTCGACCCGAAATGTCACCCATTCCTTCTCCCCGTGGATGCTGCCTGTCCTGCTGAGTTACTCTAGTATTTTGTGTCTATCCAAGGAATGTAAGCTAGAGTGGAGAATACTGAGCATAATTTCATCCTTTCAATCTACACCTTCTGGGAGTGAGAACTGTACTCTTCCTCAAGTCGACAGCCTGAGGATGTGGAGCCAATGCCTTTTGCACTCAGAAAAGCGGCAAAAGAACACTTGAATGATCTAACATAGTGTTTAATTGAACAATTACATTCTTACAGGAAGAAACACTACAAAACATGTAAACCTAGTACTCTGTAAACAATATAATAAACAAGAAAAAAAGTTTACACCCACACATATATATATACTAGACTGAGCGGGACCCGTTGGGTCTCATGTTCACACGGGAGGGCTGGTCCCCCAACGCAATATTCCAAATTTCGTTGGGGGCTGGTCCCCCAACGAAATACATCGATCTATGCAATTCCAAACAAAATTCCGTTGCATTTGGCTCCCCGTGCAACACGATAATAAACAGAAGGATAAAATGGATAAAATGGATAAAGGGATAAAAGGATAAAATGGATAAAAGGATAAAATAGATAATGGTGGCAGCCTATTACATGCCAGTCAGGAGTTGAGTATACATATGTTCAGTGTTATTCAGAGCTCAGAGAGACGTGGCCCTCCTCACTTCCTCCATCTTGCAGAGACTGAGTGAGGCACACAACTTCCGGATTTTATAGTACCTTCCCCTTCCCACCAGCAGGGGCAGCAGAGAGAATGGTGAAAATGTTTACAACATTAATATCGCTCTGATTTTTCATCAATGGGAAAATTCCTCCAGTACAGTCTGGCGGGGGGGGGGGGGGGGGGGGCTCTGAGCGAGGTGGCCAAAAATGACAGCCGTAAGTGGCGATGTTCTCTCGGAAATCACATCGCAGTGAGTCAAAAGCAATCAAGATCTTACTTTTAGTAATAGATATGTATATACTGTATGTGTGTATATCTATATACTTATACAACTCTGATCTTGGATGTGGATATATTTGTGTATTTGTGTGTTTTTCTGTGATTCACATCTACTCGAAAACACGACGCGCTAACGGTGATATTTTTACATATTCCGATTTACCTCATGACTTCGAAAATCGCCTCATCTGAAAATTTGATTCTTTATTTCTTGTGTTTTTTATTAAAATTGTTCACTAATCTGAGATATTTTTTAAAGCTAACGAGCTGATTATGTCACAATGGTTCTGCTCCTCGCGGCCAGCTGCGCAGAGTTTTCAACGCACAGCCTGCTGGCCACTGTTTTTGCACTAGCTGCGAGTTACGTTAACCCCCCACCCCCAACTGGCAGTCAACTTGCACTCGGCCGGCTGTCTGCCCCGCCCCGCCCCGCCCCGTCTCGCCTGCAGCCCAGCCGCCCTCCCCCCCCCCCCCCCCCCCCTTCCCCGGGTTCTGGATTTAAGCCGCTGACGAGTTACGTTAACCCCCCTCCCCGACTCGCAGTCTTATTGTCGCCTCCCGATCTCAGTCGAGTCGCACTTGGCCGGATGGCTGCCCCCCCCCCCCCCAGATTCCTGCAGTCCTCCCCCCCCCCCCCTGAGCTCGGAATTGAAGCCGCTGAATCCGCAGTAATTTGGTAGGGCTTCCGAGGGCTTTTGAGGCCTCCTCTTCCCCCTCCCCCCTCCTCCCCCCTCCCTCTACCCCCCTCCCCCTCCCTTCCCCTTCTCCCCCCCTCTCTCTGTCTCTGCCACTCTGTCTCTGCCCCCTCTCTCTCTGCCCTCTCTCTCTCTCTACCCCCCTCCCTCTCTAGACGTGCCTGCGAGTTGGGGGCTATGCATCAGTGGATAGGGCGGGGATGGGGTACAAGGAGCCAATGAATAATATTAATATAATATAAAGGATGGTGGTTTGTGTGTGGGGGATGGTTAGTGTGCGTGTGATGTCACAGGCTGCCACCCCCCTCCCCGCAAAGGGACGGGACCAAACGGGTCACCCTTGGTCTAGTGTATATATATATATATATATATATATATATATATATATATATCTATGCACACACATGTGCACACACACACACACACACATACAAACGATAACAGTGCAAAAAGACAAATCCAATGCCCCCAAGTCTATGTAGTGCAGAGTTTATTTAAGGTTGTGGTGTTTAGTAGCCTAATGGCTGTGGGGAAGAAGCTGTTCCTGAACCTGGACATTCCAGTTTTCAGGCTCCTGTACCTTCTTCCCAATGCGTGCTGAAATGAGTGTGTGGCCAGGGTGGTGTGGGTCTCTGGTGATGCTGGCTGCCTTTTTGAGGCAGCGACTCCTGTAGATCACTTGCTGGTGGGGAGGTCAGAAGTCTACCACTATTCGCAGTCTTCCACCAGAGGTTTGCAAGTTTCCTTGAATCTAAATACAAAGTGCTGGAGAACTTATCAGGTCAGACAGCATCTGTGGAGGGAAATCTACTGTCAACATTTCAGGTTAAGAGTCTGAAGAAGGGTTTTGGCCCAAAACGTTGCCTATTTCCTTCACTCCATAGATGCTGCTGCATCCGCTGAGTTTCTCCAGCACTTTTGTCTACTTTCAGGTTAAGAGCCTCTGGTGAGTGTCGAGGGGATAACCAGCATAAAGAGAAGAGTGAGGCAAAGCTGGCACTCGATAGGTGGATAGGCACAAAAAGCTGGATTAACTCAGTGGATCAGACAGCATGTCTGGAGAGAAGGAATAGGTGACGTTTCAGGTCTTGACCTTTTGTACATATCTTCAGTTTAAACCAACATCTGAAGTTCCTTCTTACACACTTGATAGGTGGATCCAGGTACAAAGGGTGGATTCGTTCATGGACTCTACCAGAGGAGGTGGCCGGGGCAGGTACAGTTATGGCAATAGACAATACACAATAGACCATAGGGGCAGGAGCAGGCCATTCGGCCCTACGAGCCAGCACCACCATTCAATGTGATCATGGCTGATCATCAACACGTGACTGACATGTACAGTGAAAGGTGTTTGGGCAAGAAGATGGAATGGAGAGGTTTGGAGAGATATGGGCTACGGGCAGGCAAGTGGGCAACTTGGTTAGCATAGATGAGTTGGGCCAAAGGGCCTGATTTTATGCTGTATGAAAGACTCCATGACTATGTTTGAATCACCTTGAAGCCTGACATTAACAAACCTCTCCCTCGCCAGCTTCTGTTTAATTAAGAATTCCAATGAAATCGCAATTTAGATAGTGAACCAAACTTTAAACATTCAAATTCTTGATGTATTATTCATTCTGAGGTAATTTTTCCAATTTCAAAATAAAATTATGAAAGCATGTGGCAGGTTGGTTTGGTTTTGGTTTTAGATTTTTTGAGTTTGATTTGGAATCTTTCAGAAGATAATATCTTATTCACGAAAACAACTCATAATATGCCTGCTAACGAAAAGTAGTGAAGAAAAACCTGATATTCTACTCTTTTGTAAAATTGCCAGAATTTGTGGTAACTCATTTTAAGATCTAATGTGAAACAGGCAACTTGGCAGACCAGCCCATGTGGAATACATATTTGAACACTGTGTGTATTCATTGTACACAAACGCCTTGCCATGCACTCAAACACACAGGCGCACACACACAGGTCAGACGACACTGACCAGCAACATTGCTTTAGTGAAGAAGGTTCTTCCACAATCTGAAGAATATTACTCCGAAGCCATAAATACCAGAGAATAGAATATAAAGAAACATCTTACAACCTGTTCATTCTGTACCAGCAAACTTGGTCTTTGTGAAGATTTATGTTGCAATGAAAGGAAAATATAACAAATAACGAAACCTGCTACAATAAGTTTTATTTAACTAAAGTCTGTAAAATCCAGTCCTGATTATTTGAAGTAAATCCTTCCCGGCGAGTCTGCAATTTCACTCTATAGAGCCTTACAATTAATGGATTATTTCTGAACAGTTGAGTCTGTGACACAGTAAATAGCATAACGCACAGATAAGGCAAACGTCTAAATAAGCAGCTTTTCATGCTGATAGTTGAGAAATACATTTTGGCTAAGATATCAGATGGAGCACCTCTTTGAACAGTGCTTTAGTATTATTATCCCCGTTATTTATAGATGAATGGGCTTTTGTTTTACAAAGGAAACCAGCATTGCAACACCACCAACATTACAACATCGCAAGAAACACCGTACAACCAACACTGCTGCTCCACCAATTACCACCAATGTCAGCACACCAATGCTTCTACTTCCTTAGTTCAGAAAATGTCCCTTTCAACTCTCACCAACTTCTACAGATGCATTTTATTGGGATGTATCACAGCATGGTCCAGGAACAGCTCCATCCAAGAACGCCAGAAATTGCAGCAAATTGTGGACGCATCCCAGACAATCACACAAACCAACCTCCCTTCTATCGAGGGTTACACAAAAAGCTGGAGAAACTCAGCGGGTGCAGCAGCATCTAAGGAGTGAAGGAGATAGGCGACGTTTCAGGCTCCCTGGTGGAATAAAACTGGATGAAAAAAAATGTCTTACCTTCCATTACCTGTAACCTCCGGCAACCACCTTCAACTAGCATCGCAACCGGCTTCGACTAAAAAATTTTTTAAAAATTTTTTTACCGATTTTTTAAACGGCAACCTATTTTTAGTCGCGGTCGGTTTTGAATTTTTTGAAATAATTTTCGGAACATAGAAGAAGCTCGACTACGTGGAAACCACTTTCGACCATTAGGGAGAGTGACAAAAACCTCCGGGAACCTCACGGAAACCTTGGGTGGGGCGCAAGGTCTCCAGAGGTTTCCGTTCAGGTTTCCTAAGTGGGACAAGGGCATTAATTTCACTCTATAGATTAATTTCACTCTATGTGTTAAAGAAGGAACTGCAGATGCTGGAGAATTGAGGGTTACACAAAAAGCTGGAGAAACTCAGCGGGTGCAGCAGCATCTAAGGAGTGAAGGAGATAGGCGACGTTTCGGGTCGAGACCCTTCTTCAGACTGGTCAGGGATCAGGGAAACGAGAGATATAAACAGTGATATGGAGAGATAAAGCAAGAACAATGAGTGAAAGATATGCAAAAAAGTATTGGTGATAAGGAAAGCAGGCCATTGTAAGCTGTTTCTGGTGTGAAAATGAGAAGCTAGTGCGACTTGGGGGGGGGGGGGGGGGGGAGATGGTGAAGGAATGTCAGGGCCCGAGGGCTGAGGGAGAGGTGGGGGGGTGGGGGGAAAGGAGCAGTCTGGGTTAACAGAATTGAGAAAATTCAATGTTTAAGCCCAGAGGATGCAGACTCCCCAAGCGGAATATGAGATGTTGTTCCTCAAACTTGCGGTGTTGTTCACTCTGGCCATGGAGGAGGCCCAGGACCGAGAGGTCGGATACGGAGTGGGAGGGGGAGTTGAAGTGCTGAGCCACCGGGAGGTCGGGTTGGTTATTGCGGACCGAGCGGAGGTGTTCGGCGAAACGATCGCCTAGCCTCCGCTTGGTCTCACCGATGTAGATTAGCTGGCATCTGGAGCAACGGATGCAGTAGACGAGGTTGGAGGAGGTGCAGGTGAACCTCTGTCGGACTTGGAATGACTGCTTGGGTCCCTGAAAGGAGTGGATGGGGGAGGTGAAGGAACAAGTGTAGCATCTCTTGCGGTTGCAAGGGAAAGTGCCCGGGGAAGGAGTGGAGCAGGAGGGAAGGGAAGAATTGACGAGGGAGTTGCGGAGGGAGCGGTCTTTGCGGAAGGCAGATAGGGGGGGAGATGGGAAGATGTGGCGAGTGGAGGGGTCACAAATTGCCGTACTGCATCCATCCAGATAAGGCTCCTGGGAGGGTGAGAGTTAAGAGATACAATGATAAGGAAGTCTTGCAGCTGCTGGACACAAGTGTGGAGCAACGGCAACTGAGGTTCAGCATATTTTATCATCAATTGGAGAATTCAGTTCTGAATAAGTTTGAATTTTAGACTGACTTATAGTGCCAATGGAAAGCTGTGGTTACTCGATAAATCCAACTATATTATTAAGAAAGACTGGTGGAACAGGACTGCCAAATTCCTACTGGGGCAGCAGTCCAAGTGAGATGAGTATTTATTGCTGTGTAACTCTTGACATCTCTCGTGGAGTAGAGACATTCGGGCAGACTGGGAACTGCAGCCTGTTCAGTGAGACAAGGAACGGGGTTCAGTTATTGTTCTTAGTGTACAAAGACTGCTCTTAACACTGGTGTATTTAGCACAAACCGTGTTCAAATGTCCTAGGTTCCTAAAAAATGTTTAATCATTTATATATCAACCTGAGGCAGCCCAGTGTTAATATGTGGAATTAAATGACATCATAATCTGTAAAAAAAGAACTGCAGATCCTGGTTAAAATCGAAGGTAGACACAAAATGCTGGAGTAACTCAGCGGGTGAGGCAGCATTTCTGGAGAGAAGGAATGGGCGACATTTCAGGTCTTCAGACTGAAGAAAGGTATCGCCCCGAAACGTCGCCCATTGCTGCTCTCCAGAGATGCTGCTTAATCCGCTGAGTTACTCCGACATCATAACCTGAACACACTGACATCATAACCTGAACACACTGACATCATAACCTGTACACACTGATATCATAACCTGTACACACTGACATCATAACCTGAACACACTGACATCTACCCACTGACTGGAAAAATCAGGTTGGTTCTGGACCCCAAGAAAGGGAGTTTGTGGAGTGCCTCCATGATGGATTCTTAGAGCAGCTTGTATTGGAGCCTACCAGGGAGAAGGCAATTCTGGATTAAGTGTTGTGTAATGATCTGGATTTGATAAGGGAATTTGAGGTTAAGGAGCCATTAGGAGGTAGTGACCATAATATGAAAAATTTTAATCTACAATTTGAGAGGGGGAAGGGTAAATCGGAGGTGTCAGTGGTACAGTTGAACAAAGGGGTCTATGGAGCCATGAGGGATGAGCTGGCTAAAGTTGACTGGAAAGATACCCTAGCAGGGATGACAGTAGAACAACAATGGCAGGTATTTCTGGGAATAATACAGAAGGTGCAGGATCAGTTCATTCCAAAGAGGAAGAAAGATTCCAAGGGGAGAAAGGGGCGACCATGGCGTACAAGGGACGTCAGGGACAGTATAAAAATAAAAGAGAAGAAATATAAAATAGCAAAGATGAGCGGGAAGACAGAGGATTGGGTAACGTTTTAAAGAGCAACAGAAGATATCTAAAAAGGCAACACGGGAAGAAAAGATGAGGTACGAAGGTAAGATAGCCAAGAGTATAAAGGAGGATAGTAAAAATCTTCTTTCGTTATGTGAAGAGGAAACAATTAGTTAAGACCAAAGTTGGGCCCTTGAAGACTGAAAAAGGTGAATTTGTTATGGGGAACAAGGAAATGACAGATGAGTTGAACAGGTACTTTGGATCCATCTTCACTAAGGAGGACACAAACAATCTTTCAGATGTACTAGTGGCCAGAGGATCTGGGGTGACGGAGGAACTGAAGGAAATCCACATTAGGCAGGAAATGGTGTTCGGTAGACTGATGGGACTGAAGGCTAATAAATCCCCAGGGCCTGATGGTCTGCATCCCAGGGTATTTAGAAATTCCTCTAGAAATCGTGGAAGCATTGATGATCATTTTCCAATGTTCTATAGATTCAGGATCAGTTCCTGTGGATTGAAGGATAGCTATTGTTATCCCACTTTTTAAGAAAGGCGGGAGAGAGAAAACAGGGAATTATAGACCAGTTAGCCTGACATCGGTGGTGGGGAAGAAGTTGGGCCGAAGGGCCGGTTTTCAGGCTGTATCACTCTGTGACTACATTATACCTCCACCATGCCTGAATGCTTCAAAATCAAGTGGTCGAGATTTATTGCCATATACTCAAGCATGAGCAAGTTGCATAGAAACAGAAAATAGGTGCAGGAATAGGCCAATTTGGCCCTTCAAGCCAGCACCGCCATTCAATATGATCATGGCTGATCACCTAAAATCAATACTCCTTTCCTGTTTTTTTTCCCCATATCCCTAGATTCCCTTAGCCCCAAGAGCTAAATGTAACACTCTCTGTGGCAGAGAATTTCATAGATTCACAACTCTGGGTGAAGAAGGTCTATCCTCATCTCAGTCATAAATGGCCTACCCCTTATTTTTAAACTGTGACCCCTGGTTCTGGACTCCCCCAACATGGGGACATTTTTTCCTGCAGTTACAGTAAGTGTAAATCTAGCAGGCAAGCAGGATGCTTTCTCCAACCACCCCCATTTGAAGGCCACTAACGTCCACCGCTTCTACCCAGTGCTTGGTACTTGCTTCCAGCAGCCACTGGTTGTCCTCCAGGATGCACCGAGCCGCAGCCTGGTCCATGCCGGTCACCAGGGCGAATTCAGCGCAGAGACTCTCACGGCAGCGGTGCAACGCTTCCTCCTCGCCTTCAACCTGAGGTCTGGGAGTCTTGCACTGAGGCTGCTCCATGGCCGGAACTGTAACGAGCGACTGGCCAGCCCCGCAAACACTCGCCAGCACCGGCTCCCCGTCTGCATCTGCCCCCGCTGCTGCATCTGCTTCCATCCCTCCCTCTTCCCCTGCCCTCCAACACCCATGACCAGGTTGCTAAGAGCACAGCAGCACCTCGTCCAAAGCCAAAATCACTGAAACGTGTCTAGGGAAAAAAGTGGACCCCCACTCCCCCAGTTCCGCGGCCCATGTTCATAATGAGAGGAGATGAGTATAGGTGCAAAGAGGTCCTACTGCAGTTGTACAGGGCCCTGGTGAGACCACAGCTGGAGTATTGTGTGTAGTTTTGGTCTCCTAATCTGAGGAAGGATATGCTTGCTATTGAGACAGCGCAGCATATGTTCATGAGGTTAATTCCCAGGATGGCGGGACTGTCATATGATTAAAGAATGGAGCGACTGGGCTTGTATTCACTGGAATTTAGAAGGATGAGAGGGGATCTTATAGAAACATATAAAATTATTAAGGGATTGAACACGCTAGATGCAGGAAACATGTTTCCGATGTTGGGGAGTCCAGAACCAGGGGCCACAGTTTAAGAATAAGGGGAAGGCAATTTGGAACTGAGATGTGGAAAATGTTTTTTACAAAGAGAGTTGTAAATTTGTGGAATTCTTTGCCTCAGAAGACAGTAGAGGCCGATTCACCGGATGTATTCAAAAGAGAATTAGATAGAGCTCTTAGGGCTAGCGGATTCAAGGGATATGGGGAGAAGGCAGGAACGGGGTACTGATGGTGGATGAGACAGTCGTCAAACAGACACCCCTATGCCTCGACCAGCACAAGACCAGCTGCGGAGACCACCTCCAGATTGAAGAACCAAAGAACCGGCCGGAGATCTTTTTTAGGACATGGCCCGAACCGGCCGACAGCCAAGATGCACAGCTGGTGCTCACCAGCACCTCAAGTCCCCAAACATTGGGAAGGAAATAAACATCCAGAATCCACCGACTAACACGGAGGTAGGTAGGTCTGGGTTCATTGCATGTTGGTGGTAGGTTACGTTTCTTTGTGCATGAGTGCCGGTGGTTAACTTCTGACTTGTTCATACTGCGCAGTATAGACAGGTTCAAAATTGAATTTGCGGGCTCTCTCTCACCTACGCAGCATGCTCGAAACCATACCTTTGCTCATTCAAAACGGGATGGGAACAGTAGATGATACTAAGATAGGTGGTGTTGTGGATAATGAAGTAGATTTTCAAAGTCTACAGAGAGATTTGGGCCATTTGGAAGAGTGGTCTGAAAGATGGCAGATGGAGTTTAATGCTGATAAGTGTGAGGTGCTACATCTTGGCAGGACAAATCAAAATAGGACGTACATGGTAAATGGTAGTCAATTGAGGAATGCTGTGGAACAGAGGGATCTAGGAATAACTGTGCATAGTTCCCTGAAGGTGGAATCGCATGTAGATAGGGTGGTAAAGAAAGCTTTTGGTGTGCTGGCCTTTATAAATCAGAGCATTGAATATAGGAGCAGGGAAGTAATGTTAAAATTGTACAAGGCATTGGTGAGACCAATTCTGAAGTATGGTGTACAATTTTGGTCGCCTAATTATAGGAAGGATGTCAACAAAATAGAAAGAATACAGAGGAGATTTACTAGAATGTTGCCTGGTTCCAGCAACTAAGTTACAGAGAAAGGTTGAACAAGTTAGGTCTTTATTCTCTGGAGCGCAGAAGGTTAAGGGGGACTTGATTGAGGTCTTTAAAATGATGAAAGGGATAGACAGAGTTGACGTGGATAAGCTTTTCCCATTGAGGGTAGGGAAAATTCAAACAAGAGGGCATGACATGAGAATTAAGGGACAGAAGTTTAGGGGTAACATGAGGGGGAACTTCTTTACTCAGAGAGTGGTGGCTGTCTGGAATGATCTTCCTGCAGAAGTGGTGGAGGCAGGATCGACTGTAACATTTAAAAGTAAAGTGGATGGATATATGGACGGGAAGTTAATGGAGGGGTATGGTCTGAGTGCAGGTTGATGGGACTAGGGGAAAATAAATGGTCGGCACGGACTGGAAGGGCTGAGAGGGCCTGTTTCCGTGCTGTAATTGTTATATGGTTATAGTAACAATCTTGATTGGGAAATTGGTGGCTGCATTTCCAGCTGCATGAGATATATTTTCTGTAGTTGCATGGTATTATCTATTTGGAATTGCTCGCAGCCCTTTACGGTTTGAAAGCTTATTGTTCACACATGCACCACGTGCATGTTCAATTATAGATAGATAACACCACAACAGTGGCATATATAAATCTCATGGGTGGTATCAAGTCGGTATCCTGTGATAAATTGGCATGTCTCATTTGGAAAAGGTGTATTATTCGACATAGTGTATATTTGGGTTTCAGCTATCTACCTCCCAGGTAGATTCAACGTGGTGGCGGACACCAGGTCACGTAAATTCAATTACAACACAGAATGAGTGTTGAATCATAGAGTGTTTAAGGATATTGTTTCGTGGTATGGAACACCGGATATGGATTTGTTCGCTTCAAGATTAAATCATCTATTACCCAAAGTATGTTGTATGGGAACCAGACCCAGGGGCAGCAGCAGTAGATGCGTTCTCGCTACATTGGGGTGCAATGTTTTTCTATGCATTTCCCCCATTTTGCCTTGTCAGTCGCTGTCTGCAAAAAAATTCAGCAGGACTCTGCCTCCGGCATTCTAGTAGTCCCTGACTGGCCAACTCAGCCATGGTATCCTCTGGTTCTGTAGAACCTGTGTGGAAGGTTCCTAAACGCAGGATGTTGTTGACAAACCCGGTGTCTGGTGAAGTACATCCTCTGCATGATCGGCTCAATTTATTGATTTGCAGCTTTTAAGAAGACCGTTCCTTGGACTGGGACTAGCTGATCGCACGGTGGATGTGCTAACTGCGGCGTGGAGAAGCAGTACTCAGAAACAATATGCTTCATATATTAGGAAATGGGAAGTGTTCTGTGCACAGTCCAACATTTCTCATGAGGCAGTGCAGATTACAAATGTTCTGGAGTTCCTCTCGAAATTGCGCTTCGATGACAAATTATGCTACAGTGCCCTCAATAGTGCCAGAAGTGCACTGTCGTCTGACCTGCTGCCACTTTCAGAACACCAATCAGCGGAGTCTCACCCTTTAGTGTCTAGATTCATGAGGGGAGTCTTCAATTCGAACCCTCCTAGGCCCAGATATTCTGAAATTTGGAACGTTAGGGTGGTGTTAACTTTACTCCGGTCATGGTCTCCACCAACTTCCCTGTCTCTACTCCGACTCACGCACAAGGTGGCAATGCTGATGCCGTTAGTTTCAGCTCAAAGAGTCCAGTCCCTGCAAAAGCTACGATTGGACAGGATGCTCACCTCTGCTGGTAGTTCCACCTTTTTTGTGTACGACCCTATCAAACAGAGTAGACAGAGTGGACCCTATCAAACCTCGGGAGTGAAGTTACAGTTCATGGCATATCCTTTGGATCCCAATTTGTGCGTAGTTGCTCACCTCCAACAATACATTACCCTCACCAAGGGGCTTCTGGGGTCTGAGTTAGCATTACTGATTAGCCACAAGAAACCACGTAAGCAGGTCTCAACTCAGACCATTTCCAGGTGGTTAAAGCAAGTTTTAACAGAGGCTGGGATTGATACTAAAATGTTTAAATCTCATTCCACCAGGGCTGCAGCTGCGTTAGCAGTGAGGGTCATAGACGTCCCGCTAGACCAGATTTTATCAGCTGCAGGGTGGTCCTCAGCATGCACGTTTCAGACATTTTATAACAAACCTTTAGCTGGAATGAGCGTGTTCGCGTTAATAGCCCTCTCGGGTAGAGGGGGAACTGTTGTTGTTTTTGTTATTGTTTAATTACACATTAAATTGCCAATTTGTTCATTATGTCATGACTGAACAGTTTTGTCCACTCTTCTTGGTCAACTATACAGTATGTGACGCATGGATTCGTCCATGGCATGGAGTCACAGAGCTTTAAAATCTTCACATAGTCACTCACGTGACAGCAATAGTAAGATTAAATGAGAACTTACCAGTTTGAAGTTTGATCTTTATTTTATGAGGAGTTACGATGAGGGATTACGTGCCCTCCGCACCCAACCCCTCCTCATAATACTAGCTGGTAGTTCTAGTTCTTTGATCTTACTATTCTCAGGTCAATGTTTTCCTGTCTGTAACTCCACACCGCTGCTTTGAAGGTTGACGCGCATGCGCAGCTGACGGGTTCTTCTCGTAATCCCTCATCATAACGCTTCATAAAATAAAGATCAAACTTCAAACTGGTAAGTTCTCATTTAATCTTACTACTAATCTTGGTTTAATAATGGGTTTAACATTACCATATAACCATATAACAATTACAGCACGGAAACAGGCCCTCTCGGCCCTTCCAGACCGTGCCGACCATTCATTTTCCCCTAGTCCCATCTACCTGCACTCAGACCATACCCCTCCATTCCCTTCCCGTCCATATACCTATCCACTTTACTTTTAAATGTTAAAATCGATCCTGCCTCCACCACTTCTGCTGGAAGATCATTCCACACAGCCACCACTCTCTGAGTAAAGAAGTTCCCCCTCATGTTACCCCTAAACTTCTGTCCCTTAATTCTCATTACCTAATTGAATTCAGCAAATGGAGTTAAGATGCACGTGAGCTGCTGATTGCCAAGCCATGCTGGAGGGGGTCAGAGGCCCTGAATGGTCCTAATCTGGAACATTCCTGCATTTGCCCGTCTTTCTTTCTACGTTTCTCCGCTCCCACAGATGAGCCACCACCTGTGACACCATCGTCTCCCGTCCCAGATTCAGCCGCCTTGGTCAACCATGTTTGCACAAGGTGGGAGCCACTTACTGTTGAGCCTCTCTCTGCCTGGTGCTTGTGCTGTCTTGATCTCTCGGGAATGACCATAAATGTGTTGCCCACTCAGTCTCTTCCTACGCCAGAGGCAGTTAGGAACATTACAGAACACTACGGCAGCCCAGGTGAAGGGCCCGATCTGAGTCACAGTCTTCCCAATTCAGAAGTCAATTTGAAGAGAGCTGTCATGGCCTTTGTGGACAAATTGCCCATGAGTATTCACCACAGGGACTCACACACAAAGACTACATGCGGAGTAGCTCAGATGGATTTGCATCCCATTAAAAGTCATCACAAATGAGGAGAACATTTGCTCATGGATAAAGTCCCAATATCTCACTGGCTGCACAGAAACTGAGCAAAGCTGAAGGCGTGGAAGGTACAAGATGAGAAAGTCCTTGTTTTCTGGAGTGCCCAGTATGGCTGCTACACTGATTGTTTCTCCGTTATCGTTTGCTGAAAACTGCAGGCAGACATTTTATATAGTTGACCCTGACACAAAGCACCATCAAAGTGAAAAGATAAATTAAACATGCATTATCTGCCTGAATGTGTGGAGAGAAAGTCATGGGTGGCATAAAATGATAATAACACGCATTGTTTCAACATCATGCTGTCTGGCAACAATGAAGTGGGTCTCACTCCTTATGGCTGCGCTGAATTTAGTACATGCTGTAGATGGTACACAGTGCTGCCAATGTGGTCAGATGGAGTGTTTCAGGGGTGGACTTGACAACAATCAAGCAGGCTGCTCTGTCCTGGATGGTTCTAAGCACCTGGAGAGTTGTCGGAGCTGCAAGCATGAAGAAGGGTCTCGACCCGAAACGTCATCCATTCCTTCTCTCCAAAAGATGCTGCCTGTCCCACTGAGTTACTCCAGCTTTTTGTGTCAATCTTCGGTTTAAACCAGCACCTGCAGTTCCTTCCTACACGTTTCAAAAGCCTTCCATTCAGCTCCTGGCTTTGTAGTTGGCAGAAAGCTTTGGGGAAGCAGGGAACAGTTCATCCTGCCATTCCAATCAAATACCCCTGCCTCTGACCTACGCTCACGTCTAGTTATTCATGCACCTGGCCCATTGGTGCTTAGAAACATAGAAACATAGAAAATACGTGCAGGAGGAGTCCATTCGGCCCTTCGAGACAGCACCGCCATTCATTGTGATCATGGCTGATCGTCCCCAATCAATAACCCGCGCCTGCCTTCTCCCCATATCCCTTGACTCCACTAGCCCCAAGAGCTCTATCTAACTTTCTCTTAAATCCATCCAGTGATTTGGCCTCCACTGCCCTCTGTGGCAGGGAATTCCACAAATTCACAACTCTCTGGGTGAAAACGTTTTTTCTCACCTCAGTCTTAAATGGCCCCCCCTTTATTCTAAGACTGTGGCCCCTGGTTCTGGACTCGCCCCACATTGGGAACATTCTTCTGGTGACTGCTGAGGTTTATGCACCACCCAAGTCGTCTACGAGTCAAGTTAGTTCATCCATTCTTATAATATTATTCTATTGCTTTTCCCCAAAAATATGTTCATACATGCAATGATGATGTTTCCTATTAAATACCTACCTGCCACCATCACTCTATAACAACATCTCAAGATAATAATCACGATCTGGATGAAATGTTTTCTCCTGCATTGTATTTTGTTTATTGGTGACCACTTTATTTTGATATCCCGTGTTTCTGATGTCCCGATAAGTGGAAACAGTTTCTTTACGTTGAACTTGGAAGAAAACGTTCCAAGTTTAAAATTCTCTATTAAAGCAATGATCCTCTTTCCCTTTGTTATGTTTGACTTTCATGATGCTTACAACTTCTTAGTTCCTGTAAATCTCTTTTGCACTTTTGTCGAGTATGTGAAAACCAGAACCCTGCACGATACTTTGTGTGCGGTCGACCCGGAAAACGTCTCCGATTTCTGTTAACACTTTAGGTGGACTTTGGGTGGTGGAGTAAGTCATAACCAAGCCCAGAATGTAGTTTAACTAGTCGTCAACTTTGTAATTAATAGAACATCATATTATTAAATGATAGAGTGCAGAGAGGGTCAATTGGGAGATTATACTGCAGGAAGGGAGAATGTAGTTACATAAAGAGATGACATTTTACATGGTAAATGGTAGGGAATTGAGGAATGCTGTGCAACAGAGGGATCTAGGAATAACTGTGCATAGTTCCCTGAAGGTGAAATCGCATGTAGATAGGGTGGTAAAGAAAGCTTTTGGTGTGCTGGCCTTTATAAATCAGAGCATTGAATATAGGAGTAGGGAAGTAATGTTCAAATTGTACAAGGCATTGGTGAGACCAATTCTGGAGTATGGTGTACAATTTTGCACGCCTAATTATAGGAAGGATGTCAACAAAATAGAGAGAGTACAGAGGAGATTTACTAGAATGTTGCCTGGGTTCCAGCAACTAAGTTGCAGAGAAAGGTTGAACAAGTTAGGTCTTTATTCTTTGGAGCGCAGAAGGTTAAGGGGGGACTTGATTGAGGTCTTTAAAATGATGAAAGGGATAGACAGAGTTGACGTGCATAAGCTTTTCCCATTGAGGGTAGGGAAGATTCAAACAAGAGGGCATGACATGAAAATTAAGGGACAGAAGTTTAGGGGTAACATGAGGGGGAACTTCTTTACTCAGAGAGTGATGGCTGTGTGGAATGATCTTCCAGCAGAAGTGGTGGAGGCAGGATCGATTTTAACATTTAAAAGTAAAGTGGATAGGTATATGGACGGGAAGGGAATGGAGGGGTATGGTCTGAGTGCAGGTAGATGGGACTAGGGGAAAATAAATGGTCGGCACGGACTGGAAGGGCCGAGAAGGCCTGTTTCCGTGCTGTAATTGTTATATGGTTATATGGTTACTACCAAACAAGTCATTGACTGGTATATGGAGATTGGGGGTGGTGAACAGAGCATTACAGTATCTCCCATTTGGAGTGACGAGGTTTCTTGACATAGGAGGTTGTTGGAGAATGGGATCCCTGCCACACACAATGGCTGACGGCATTACACTGTTTACCAATAAATGGGTGGAAGTTCAGTGCAGGATCATTGGAAAGCCTTGGAAAGCTCTGACAGAACCAACACAAATACAAATGGATGGAAATGTTTCATAGTCATAGTCATACAGCAAGGAAACAGGCCCATTAGCCTAACTCACCCACGCCAACCAAGATGCCCCATTTAAGCTAGTCCCACCTACCCATGTTTGGCCCATTATCCCTCTAAACCTTTCCTTTCTATATATTTGTCCTGATGTATTTGTAATGTTTTTTATAGTACCTGCCTCAACTACCTCATCGGGAAGCCTGTACCTTATACCCACCACTGTGTGGAAAAGGTGCCCCTCAGGTTCCTATTAAATCTTCCCCTCTCAGCTTAAACCTATGTCCTCTGGTCCCTGATTCCCCAATCTGGCTAAATGTCCTGGCAACATCCTCGTTTCCCTCATACGCTGTACACTTTATACTCTTCTGCAAGATTTGTCAATAGCCTTACTTCTTATTCAAAGGAATGTGTAATTACAAAACCCAGGCCATCTCGTTTTAATTGGAAACTCCATAAAACGCCATCGCCATTAGAATAAAGGTTAGAAGAAAGAAAATGTGTGAGAAATTGAAGCCTGTTTGAAGTTATTCATTGTTCTTATTTGCCAAAAAGCCCAGTGTTTATCGCCCATCTCCATGGCACCTTCGGTCAATGAGGGTGAGATTCTGTTGCCCTTCTGATGATGTGTTCCAACAATTGTCATCAGGTTGGGAGTTCCAGGGTTTATTATGAACAATAACAGAACGGTAATTATATTTCCCAGTCAGGAAGATGCACAAGCTGGAAGACAGTGGGGCTCCATTATACCCGTCGCTAGTTCCACTTGGTGGTAAAAGTCACTACTATGGGAAGTGCTGCTAGAATTGGCAGGCATTTAACTGTGATGCAGTTAGCTGGCATATTCAACATGCACTGGTGGTGGAGTTCTAGTGATGAATGTTTAGTGCAGGGGTGTCAATGAACAGGCAGCTTTCGCCTGAATGGTAGTGAGCTTTCTCAGTTTAGTTGGAGACAAAGTGCTGGAGTAACTCAGCGGGTCAGGCAGTATCTCTGGAGAAGATGGATAGGTGACGGTTTGGGTTGGGACCCTTGTTCAAACAAACTGTGTTGGAGCTGTCCAGGCGAGTGGAGCACAATCCACCATCTTCTCAACTTGTACAACATACATGATGGGAACACTCACCCCTTATCCTCTGTTCTTCTCGTGTGGACAAAGCATAAGTGTTACTGGTCCAGTTGATACTCTGATCAACTTTAGGAATGTTTTTGGTAACATCACGTATTATTTTTCTCCAGATGTTGCCTGACCGGCTGAGTTACTCCAGCATTTTGTGTCTATCTTTGGTAGTGCTACCATTGAGTATGAAGAGTTGCTGGTTCAATGCTGGATAGTCTCCTGTACTCTTGGGAATGGCACCTTTGTGGTTAGATTTATCAGCACATGTTGGAATGTCAAAAGTATTTAATTGAATGAACTGTGCAAGGATGGGAACACTGAGCCAATGCTCACCAGGCTTTAGCCTGTCCCCTCTGTCTTCCAGCCATCTCCCCACCCCACCTACTTGCAGACTGGTTAGCGTGCATCAAAAGCTCTTCACTGTACAAGTGACAATAAATGAAACTGACCACCACCCCAATCAATCTGGAGAAGGGCCCCGACCCAATACATCACCTATCCATGTTAACCATATAACCATATAACAATTACAGCACGGAAACAGGCCTTCTTGGCCCTTCCAGTCCGTGCCGACCATTTATTTTCCCCTAGTCCCATCTACCTGCACTCAGACCATACTCCTCCATTCCCTTCCCGTCCATACACCTATCCACTTTACTTTTAAATGTTAAAATCGATCCTGCCTCCACCACTTCTGCTGGAAGATCATTCCACACAGCCACCACTCTCTGAGTAAAGAAGTTCCCCCTCATGTTACCCCTAAACTTCTGTCCCTTAATTCTCATGTCATGCCTTCTTGTTTGAATGTTCCCTACCCTCAACGGGATAAGCTTATCCACGTCAACTCTGTCTATCCCTTTCATCATTTTAAAGACCTCAATCAAGTACCCTCTTAACCTTCTGCGCTCCAAAGAATAAAGACCTAACTTGTTCAACAATAAAGATCTAACTTGTTCAACATAAAGACCTAACTTGTTCAACTGTTGTTCAGAGGCATTGCCTGACCTGTTGAGTTACTCCAGCAATTTGCATTAGTTCCATGTTCCATGTACCTACTTAAAACCGATGTCCCTCAAGAATGAGCAGATAGGTGGTCGATGGTACGAAGGCTTTCAACTTGGCGGCATCAAACTGAAGACGTCTCCTGGGTGCCTTGAACATTATGCCTGAACGGTCCCCCTTTGAGCCACAATACAACTACGATTCCATGGTTAGGTTTTTCTGTCTTGGGTTTCCTTGCTCATCCCTAGAATAAATGAATCCATCTGACTAATAACCTAAAGGGCCTGTCCCACTTTCACGACCTAATTCACAACCTTTTTTACTCGTGGACATTTTTCTCGTGGACATTAGCCTGATGGCTAGAAAAAACCCCCCGACCTACTTGATGCCACGAGTACCTACGACTAGCATCACGACCTACCTACGATGTACCTAAGACTTCCTACGACCTCGTGATGACCATGCTGCGAGTATGAGTCAAGGGCAAACTCGGCAGAGGTCGTGACTTAGGTCGTGAAAGTGGGACAGGCCCTTAATCTTGTCAGACTACTGGAGAGCTGCCAATGCTTCCCGAACCGCACCCAGCCTGGGAAGGGAACTCCCACCGAGGGTGTGGGCCACTGAGCCAGACGGAGGAGAGGTGGCAGTCAATGGCAGGGCGGGAACAGTTTGCCTGTGCAATGTGAGAAATCTCCTGTGAGATGTGAAAAGCAGAATTATGGAACGCTCACTAAAGTATCCATCTGGTATGAATTGTCCCACAAACACGATTAAAGCGTAGTTCAAGTTATCTTTGGATATGAGACTGGATTTACAATGATGAGAAACAGCAGCTCTTAAAATGTGAAGTTTCATATTGAGAATGAGGACTAGAAGCCAAAAGCCTATAGGAAATCATAATATCAGTTAAAGGGTGCAAACAACATCTTAAACTGTGCAGACACTCAGATATGCTGCGTACAGCCCTGATATTATCCACATCATTGTCTTTTCAAGCATAGATTCATTCCCCAGCAGAAGTAGTTTCCAGCCGCCAAACACACCCCTTGTAGCGATCTTCATTGACGGGTAGTACAAATGGAGCAGAAAGCTGACTTCTGATAGATGGTTGAACACACAGCCCCTCAGCAGCAATTTCAAACTCAATCTAATTAAATGGAACCATCAATTAAAAGTGCTGTGAAATTAGTGATCCAGGACTTGCTCAAGTCCCTGGATGCCGACGTACTGGTGCGTACTGCAGTATACCTGGCACGTTACAAGGTGCTGGAGTAACTCAGTGGGACAGGCAGCATCTCTGGAGAGAAGGAATGTGTGATGTTTCAGGTCGAGATCCTTCTTCAGTCTGAAGATGGGTCTCGACCCGAAGCGTCACCCATTCCTTCTCTCCAGAGATGCTGCCTGTCCCGCTGAATTATTCCAGCATCTTGTATCTATCTTTGGTTTAAACCCGCATCTGCAGTTCCTTCCCACATGTTACAAGGTGCTCTCTCCTGCATGATAAATGCCCATTGATTCTCATTTCGGCCGTTACAAGGTGGTCACTTCAGTCTAAAGAGATGCCGATTTGGTCTCTGATGATCCATTTCATTGCAAGTGACTCCAAACTCCACCCCTGGTCACCCCTGTGCGAGGCTTGGTGAGTGACATTTGCAGGCTACAGCGATAGTTTCTCTTGGACCTCCACAGATTTCCACTGCATATCTGTGTGTTATTAAGAGTCAAAAGGTACAGCCAAGTCATAGAATATAAAACAGTATAGCACAGGAACAGGCCTTTCGGCCCACAGTGTCTGTGCCAAATATGATGCCAAGACCATCACTTATCTACCTGCACATAACGCATATCCCTGCATATCCATATGCCTCTGCAAACGTTTTAAAATGTCACTAATGTATCTACTTCAACTCTCACTTCCCGCACTACATTCCAGGCACTCATCACCCTCAGTGTAAAAAGTTGCCCTGCACAGTTCCTTTGAACTTTGTCCCTCTCACCTTGAAGCTATGCCCTCTAGTAGTTGAATTCTCCATCCATGGAAAAAGATTCTGTCCATCTACCCTCTCTATGCCTCCCATCATTTTATATACTTCTTTCAGGTCTCCCCGCAACCTCCGGCCATTCAGAGACAACAATCCAAGTCTGTCCAACCACGCTCTGTGTTTAATGCCCCCTAATCCAGGCACCATTCTGTTAAAACTCCGCTGCACCTTTTCCAAAGCCCCCACATCCTTCCTGTAATGGGATGCCTACAACTGCACACAATACTCTTTATGCAGCCGAATCACAGTCCTATATATCTGAATAATGACTTCCACACTCCTGTACAGAATGCTCCTACCTATGAAAGCAAGCATAGTATATGCCTTATTTACCACATCCAAAAGGGGTTCATGAATGAGAATAAGAATGAAAGCTGAATCAGAAGACATCTAAGACAGCAATTATTAAATTAAACGAACGTGTGGGGCTGAAATTTGCAAGAGGAAAGTCTGACTCAAGTAAAGAATTCTGTAGTTTTAAGACCCTTTGTTGAATAATTTTCAATTGAATATTGTAATCTATTCCAAAACTGAACAAAGATGTTTGGCTGGTGCCATTGGTTGGACTGAGTTATAGCACAGCAAAATATGTCATTAAGAAGCAGGCTACACAGATTACTATGTTGTACGCTATCGTTTCCTATCCTTCGTCCGTTTCATATTGGAGAGATGACGTGTCAATTTTCGCAGGTCAGGCATCTAAGTCATAAAACCTAAATCATACACCTCAAGTTGTCTGATCATCAGCTGGTCATGGAGCCTTTTAGCATTGGTCTACACCTAGCAAATCCTCCAAGAATTAACTCCTCCTGATTCAAGGATTGAAAGAGATTAGGTGACCACAGAGTGTGTAGGAAGGAACTGCAGAGGCTGGGTTACAACGAAGATAGACACAAAATGCTGGAGTAACTCAGTGGGACAGGCAGCATCTCTGGAGAGAAAGAATGGGTGACATTTCAGGTGAAAACAGTATGAAGAAGGGTTTTGATCCAAAACGTCACCAATTCCTTCTCTGCAGAGATGACCAGAGACATTGACCACATTGTGTAGGTACTGAGATATATGTGGTAGTCTATTAATGTCACTTTACAAACAGGATGGTCTGCACCGACCTCTAACCACTGCAGTTTAACCTGAAACTTTAACTCTGCTTCTCTTTCTACAGATGCTGCCTGGTTTTTTTCTGTTCGTATAGTACTTCCAATTTTCGACATTGGCAGGTTTGTTTTGTGTTTAGGTACCTGCTATTGATCTGCACCTATGGCATCAGGGAGCAAGTGCACACAGTCTCACAAGCAACTCCTTCAGGCTGGGCATATTCTGTTGTGCTGCGGCAAGTAAGAATTTCATTGTCCTAGCTGGGACATATGACAATGAAACAGTCTTGACTTGAAAGAGAGACCAAAATTTCCAGCATGGTACATGGTCTGAAGACACGGCTATGCTGGTTACAACCAAGGAAGCACTTCTAACATGTGCCTCCATCTTACCTCCGTGAGAAGACAGTGAGGGGAAATATGATCCCAGACCCATGTGTTAAACATGAAATATAATACCATTTGTGCATTTTATTCTGTTTCAGAGAACGACTGATTCTAACCGAGTCAACCTATTCCATCACCTATCCACATAGTTTCGGCTGGCCCAGTAGTGTAGCCTCAGAGCGCCAGAGACTAGGTTCGATCCTGACCTCGGGTGCTGTCTGTGTGGAGTTTTCACGTTCTCCATGTGATTCTGTGGGTTTCCTCCAGGTGCTCCATTCTCTCTGTGTGTAAGGAGTGGATGAGAACGTGGGATGACCTGCAACTTGTGTGAACGGGTGATCGATGGTCGGCGTGGATTCGGAGAGCCAAAGAAGTCAAAATAGTTTATTTATCAAATATATCAAAAACGGAACAATGAAATTCTTATTTGCAGCAGCTGAACAGATCTGTAAACACACTAATAGATAACACGTTAAACAAAAAAGTTCAGTAAATTTAGAAAACAATATTAATGCAAAAAAGCCCAAAGAGCAACGAAGGCTCGGCCAATTTCCATGCTGTATCTCTAAATCTACAAACCTCGCTGATACATTACTGAATAAGAGGTGCTGGAAATCAGATGAGATTTCAACTAAGATCCAATCTCAGGTGAGCATTAAAGATGCCAAAAGAAAAACTAGGAACTTCACCTTCGGGGCCAAGGCTGAGCGAAGAGATGATCTCACCATTCTCACTCTGCTGTTTATGAATCTTGATGTTTGGAGATTAGTTGCTGTGTTTCCTACATCACAACACTGAAGACACTTCCTAAGTACTATGAAGGCTTCTGGGATCTTGTGAATTGGTGACAGTGCAAGGCTTTCTTGCAGCTCGCTGTCTACATGAATGGAATGTGCTCTTGTGTGTGCCTGCCTCTTGTGTCTGCCCTTTTGCTGAGCTGCCTCGTTCAGGAGAGAGAGAGGGCGGGGAGGGGAGAATGCCCAGCAAATGACCCTGCATGCACTCCTTGCTGTTGAGCTGGTCTGAGCAAGTCAGCGCAGACACAAACAAAGCAGGTCTGAGCTAGTCAGCGCAGACACAAATCGGAGCAGGCAGGAGCAAGACGGTGATTTCATTTCAGCAGAGTCAGCAGTTAAAGCAGCCGCTAGCAACAAGGCAGACAGTTCCAGCTGAGGCTCGATGAAAAGGCAATCATTCATCTCCTCTGTAGTGCTCTTACATTTAAAAGCCTCCAGCCCACCTATAAAGACATTAGCTTCCTTCCTGGTTCATCAGGTAGACCAACAGCCTCTGGTGTTGCCAAGTCTGACTGTGTCCTATTTCTAAGATGTGGTGTGGCTGTCAAGCCTGGCATGCTACCTTGCTTCTCAAGGACTAGCAGAGTTAAACACTTGGTCTTTGAATAGAGTCAAGGGTAGGTGACAGTGGTGTGAGGGCTTGTCACCTCCCCCAGGCAAACCTGGAGTCTTCCAAAATAAAGGTTAATGTCCCTGGACATCCCTGTGAATGAACAAAGTGAACAATGACAGCTCTCCCTGCTCCTGACCAGAAGGCACCTGTCACACCAGTGTTCCAGATTCACAGAACCGGGCCGATTGCCAAGGGCAGGGGCTGGACTGACTCACTGCGTACTGCTTCTAAGGCACAGTCACATCACGGTTGAGACCCAGCCAGAGCTGAGGATCAGTAAAGAGCCTGTCATTCCGTGAGGAAGCCCAGTCCCTGGAGTGACAGCCGTGGGCTATCGTTCAATATCGTTAGATGTGCTTTAGATATCGTTAGATGTTATCATAGAGTCACGTGTAAGAAGGAACTACGGATGCTGGTTTAAACCAAAGATAGACACAATAAGCTGGGATAACTCAGCGGGACAGGCAGCATCTCTGGTGAAAAGGAATAGGTGGCGTTTCAGGTCGAGACCCTTCTCCAGACTCACCTATTCCTTTTCTCTGAGAGATGCTGTCTGACCCGCTGAGTTATTCCAGCTTTTTGTGTCTAATCAGAGAGCCGTGTTGGTTGCAATACATGTAAATTGTTGCCTGTCTTCAGCAACCTGCTAAAGCAACATTAACACCAAAAAAAAAAGCTGCATCCATAATTGCAGTCTGAGCAGGGCCTGTTTTGGTGTTGAAAGCTTGTTGGAATATGAGCACAGGCTTGTGCCCAGACAACTGAACAAATCTTAACAGCCCATCAGCAGGATGCAGATCAAGTGCAGCCTTCACTTCAGACAGAACAGTTACAAATGTAAGTCATTCCTTCACAGACAAACTTTCACCCAGTTCACTGAGCGAGCTCTGCGTATTGTGAAGTGCTTTACCTCTCACACAGTTCTGAACTGCTCCACAGTGCACACACACTTTCACATCCAACCTACCAGTTTCAGCAGAAATCCGGATTACACAGTATGTGGCCTCAGGCAGACAGGAATTTAATAACGCATAGAGATCAGAAACAGGAATATTCACACTAGGAACCAGCGTAGGCCACTCGGCCCGCCAGCTGCACTGCCGTCCTATAACACTTGACTGATTTGATTAAAGGGAGACTGAAATGCTGGAGAAAATCAGTGGGTGAGGCAGCATCTATGGAGCGAAGGAATAGGTGACGTTTCACCTGCTGAGTTTCTCCAGCATTTTTGTCTACCTTCGATATTTTCAGCACCAGCAGTTCTTTCTTAACATAGAAACATAGAAACATAGAAATTAGGTGCAGGAGTAGGCCATTCGGCCCCTCGAGCCTGCACCGCCATTCAATATGATCATGGCTGATCATCCAACTCAGTATCCCGTACCTGCCTTCTCTCAATACCCTCTGATCCCCTTAGCCACAAGGGCCACATCCAACTCCCTCTTAAATATAGGCAATGAACTGGCCTCAACTACCCTCTGTGGCAGAGAGTTCCAGAGACCCACCACTCTGTGTGTGAAAAAAGGCCTTCTCATCTCGGTCCTAAAGGATTTCCCCCTTATCCTTAAGCTGTGACCCCTTGTCCTGGACCTCCCCAACATCGGGAACAATCTTCCTGCATCTAGCCTGTCCAACCCCTTAAGAATTTTGTAAGTTTCTATAAGATCGCCTCTCAATCTCCTAAATTCTAGAGAGTATAAACCGAGTCTAGGCAGTCTTTGTTCATAAGACAGTCCTGACATCCCAGGAATCAGTCTGGTGAACCTTCTCTGCACTCCCTCTATGGCAATAATGTCCTTCCTCAGATTTACAGCTGATCTGATGATAACTGATTCTGCCCTTCAGTCTGTGATGATCTTTCACGCCCTTGCTCACCAAGACTTTACACACCTCTGCATTACCAATACTCAAAGACTCTGTATCCACAGCTGCTTGTGAAAGGGACTTTCAAAGATTTTTGATCTAGAGAGAGAAATGGTTTGTTTTCTGTCTGTCTTAACAGGTAAACCTTTAAAAAAAAATGGCAACCACTAGTTCTACTTTCGCCCACAAGAGGAAATGTATCCCTACATCCTCCCTGTAAATAACTTTTGTGTCAGTCAAAATATCACAAGCTTGGCCTGTGTTGTCGTTGCTCAGGCCAACCTGCCCATTAGTCAATAGACAATAGGTGCAGGAGGAGGCCATTCGACCCTTTGATCCAGCACCACCATTCAATGTGTTCATGGCTGATCATCCCCAATCAGTACCCCGTTCCTGCCTTCTCCCCATATCCCCTGACTCCGCTATCTTTAAGTGCCCTATCTAGCTCTCTCTTGAAAGGCAGTGAACATCCAGTGAACATTCTTTGAAATGTTTCCAATGCATTAACATCCTTCCTGAAATAAGCAACCCAATACTGAACACAGTGCTGCAGATGTGGTCTCACTAGTTCCCTATATAAATAGAACACAGAACATAGAACAGTACAACCCAGAAACACATGCCCATCATGAAACTCGTCTGCCTGGCCCAGGCTCCCACCACCACTGTGTAAAAAACCTGCCCCAACACATCTCCTTTAAACTTTGCCCCTCTCACCTTACAGCTATGCCCTCTAGACCTTGACATTTCCACCTTGGGAATAAATCATAACCTCCTTAGTATTCTATTTTGCTCTCAATGAACAATTTCTGCCGGCATTACTATGGGTGGTCATATCTGTGTGCCAGCCTTTTGTGAATCCTGCACCAGGAAACCTAGGTCAGGAAACCGCAGTCTGAAGAAGGGTCTCGACCCGAAACGTCACCCATTCCTTTTTCTCCAGAGATGCTGCCCGTCCCGCTGAGTTACTCCAGCATTTGGGTAAACTAGCATCTGCAGTTCCTTCCTACACAGGAAGCCTAAGTCCCCTGCCTTTCACAACTCTGTTATTTGCATCATTGAGATAATATGCTTCTATATTTTATTTTTCCAACCTAATTGAATATTCACATTTTCCCACATTTGCAAGATCTTTGCCACTCACTTACCTAATGATGTGCTCAGCAACCTCTTAATATCCACTTCACAGTTCACGTCCCAACTTATCCTTCTGCCATCAGCAAAGTTAGCAACCATATTTTTGGAATGTTTATCCGCATCACTTTGGTACGTTGAATTCAGGTATTAGAGGTACAATGAAGTACAAATCCTTGTCAGTAATTGGCTGCCCCTTGTGAGGCCTGCCTTCCTCATCACCCTGGTCTCAGCCCCGACCCTGCGCCCTCCTGGATTCCACGTCTTCTGAGTAATTAAATCACTTCAAAAAGATTTGCCTTCCAAATCAAGAAAGCCCAGCACCATCCCGAGGAGCAAAAGCAGAGAGACTAAACAGGGCTCCTTAATTCATTATGGTAATTTGTGGGGTTTTAAAGGGTGACGATTCATTCATGGGATGGGCTGAGGGGCTGAGGTTGACATTAATTGTCAGTCCCTGTCCCCATAGCTTGATGTAGCCACCCCTATCAGCAGCCTCTGCCAACTAGACACACTCATCATAAGGATGGAATAGGAGTAGAATTACGCCATTCAGCCCCTCAAGTCATTCAATCATGGCTGATCTATCTCTCCCTCCTAACCCCATTCTCCTGCTTTCTCCCCATAACGTCTGACACCCGTACTTATTAAGAATCTATCAATCTCTGCCTTAAAAAATATCCACTCACGTGGCCTCCACAGCCTTCTGTGGCAAAGAATTCCACAGATTCAGCACCCTCTGACTAAAGACATTTCTCCTCATCTCCTTCCTAAAAGAACATCCTTTAATACTGAGGCTGTGACCTCTCGTCCTAGACTCTCCCACTGGTGGGAATCCTGCTGTAAGACTGGAGATTCTTGTAAGCCTTCAATAAGACAATAGCTTTCCTCCTCTGGAGGGTTTTGCTAAATCCATTGGTTTTCACAACAGTTTCAGAGTTTCTTGGTCACATTTACTGGTGGTGGGGTGTTTGAACCTGAATTTGACCTCGCAATCTGCCCAGGTGGGACGTGAACTCTTGTCCTCCAGGTTATTATTTTAGCCCTCTGTTGTAGGAAGAAATTATAAAATGGCTCAGCTTGACGAGAGGTGACTGATCGGCTTTCAATCCAGTTGTTTTCATTTCCTTCAACGATCCCGACTGCAACTACTCAGTAAAGAAAGCAAATATCTCTGGCTGTTGCAAATCACGGATGTGTTTTGAAAGCTGCAGAAATGAATTCCTTTCAAAATGCGTAATTCAAGAGTTAAAGTAATTGCAGAGAGGCGGCAGAGAGTGGAGCCATTCACTCGGTGGTGCCACAAGGGAGAGAGAGAGAGAGGGCAGGAAGAGGCACCTCGTAAACCAAATACCCACTTCCTTTTCGACTCAGCAAGGTTTGCTTGGCTCGAGCACTACCGTGAAAAACGAGGGGAGATAATGTTTGCTGCAACTATTTTTACAGTTGTAAGGCTGAGTGTGAACTAGCACACCCTTGATGGAACACAAAGCGGAGTGTGGTGGTGTCAATGTGATGGAGGGAGAGGAGAGGAAGATTCCTTTGGTACTTGACCTGGGATCTGGGAAGAGCAGCATCGATGTGGAGCTCTTCCTGAACGCAGGACTTCCCAAATCACTGCCACAGCCAGTGAGGTAAATACGTTTGATGCACGGCACCCTTTGATCATTTGCAGGACGTGGGCATGGATGGAGAAACCATAAAGTGCCGACTCTGGAGTTAACCAGCTCGCCGCATCCTTTAGATAGGAGTCAACCGTGCTAAGCTATAGGCCAGGGGATGGAAGGAAGGAAAACCCCATTCCCAAAATATACCAGGAAATTCTTGCATCAATCCAGGGATTCCATTATTCCAGATTGCCATCTTGCATGTTGGGATTTTAGTTTAGTTTAGGTTAGAGATACAACACGGAAACAGGCCCTTCAGCCACCGAGTCCGCACCGACCAGCGATCCCCGCACACTAACGCTATCCTACACACACTTGGGACAATTTAATGTTTTTTACCAAAGTCAATTAACCTACAAACCTGCATGTATTTGGTGTGTGGGAGGTAACTGAAGATCTCGGAGAAAACCCACGCAGGGCACGGGGAGAACGTATAAACTGCATAAAAACAGCACCCGTAGTCAGGATCGAACCCGGGTCTCTGACGCTGTGAGGCTGCAGAACTGGCTTCTATAAATTGTTTCCCAGTGTGTGGTGTGCAAAACTGGGATAACACGGAACCAATGGATGGGTGATCGCTTGTCAGCCTCGACTCGGTGGGCTGAAGAGCCCGTTTCCACGCTGTATCTCTGAACTAAACTAAACTAAACTGAACCATCCTTGGTAATGTCAGGGAAAGATGGAACCCGAGAGTATAGTGACGTTCGGTCACTGCCGACACCAGACAATATTGTCACACAAAGTTCTTTGTCCCCATCCCACCACCTCTGAACCGCATGTCGTGTTACAGGTCACCAGACTCGATGGCGAAGGGGTAAAGAGTCTGTCAGTCCAGTTCCCAAAGATCGAGATTGAACCATGCTCAAAGAGGCTAATTCATGCTGGTCATGGAGGCTCCCCAATCTGTGACTGACCATGGACAGGAACAGAAGGCACATTGTCCATATAATGGAGGTTATTTTGCTGGAGCCTCTGGAGAACAACTTGAACCAACAATTTTTGATTAAGAAGGGAATGGATCCTACTGTTATTACAAACTCCTCACACTCAAACCAACCACAATATGAACTCAATGTGGGAATGCAGTTTACCTGACGTGCCTTTTAGTACCTCCAGCTCAAAGGGGTTTCTGAATTAGTGAGAGACCTCAGAATAACTCAGCAGGATTTAAGTGCGATCTTGTAGTCTATCCAGGTCTCCATGTAGTCATACCTGGTGCATGTATATTAAAAAAGTTAACTTTAAAATGGATATTCCTGTGGTGTGTACTTTAATTATAGCTTTTTGCTCCATTTTAATTAACTAGAATTTTAAAACTTATAGGAAATTGACCACAGCAAGTGCAATAATATTTTATTGAACCACAGTGCTCGTCCAAAAGATCCCCAGCCTCTTTCCTGCTTCACTTTCTTATGTTTGTAAATTGGAGGAAGATTGGGGAAAATGAGCAGCATCGTTCAGCAATGATCTGATCCATGCCGTATGCAATTTATATTATTTTGTTTGAGTGCTCAATATCTGTCCTTTCTTCATAAACATAATGCTGATATAAATGCCATACCCCTCCCCAATGCTCTACACTACACTTTCAAAACGTTACCACAAAACGTACATTTGTCCTGATGTTGTCCTGACAACCGAGGCCTTCACATTTTCAATCTGTACAAAGGAACTGCAGATGCTGGTCTACACCGGAGATAGACACGAAATGCTGGAGTAACTCAGTGGGACAGGAAGCACCTCTGGAGAAAAGGAATGGGTGACGTTTTGGGCCGAGACTCTTCTTCAGAAACATCACCCATTCTTTCCCTCCAGAGGTCCCGCTGAGTTACTCCAGCATTTTGCGCCCGTCTTCTCCATGTTGAATGTCAGCTGCAATTTTTAATCAAATCTACGAGCAATCTGTGTCCCTCTGTGGTTTCATGTAGATCTCATTTTATTACCTTCCTATTTTTAACATGCAAAAAAAATCACCAATATTCCCCTTGTTCTTGGGCCCGGGGCACTTTAATGTTTGATGGTAGCAATGATGTCACCAATGGATTTGCACCCAGTTGGCAGCTCTCCACATCTGAGCCCTGCAGAGATACCTGTACTCTTGACATCCTCCCAGCAGGCACGTGCTAGTGACGCACTTTTTCCTTCAATGAGGTACAGGGATACCTGTGCTGGGCATCAGTCATGCTGTTCAGCAGAGGATGCCTGGCTTCTATCGGGACCTGCTGAGAGTCTGGAACTTGGTTGCCATCGACCGGGGCCCCTCTCTGCCGGCAGAGCGCGATGGCTCTGGTCGTGAGAGCGGCCAGCCCTTGTCCCGCCCCACCGGGTGTTCGGGGAGGCTCGAACGTGTTGAGTACTCGCGGCTGAGCAAACCCCGGCTCAGCCGGAAGTACTCGTCAGATCCAGACGCCAAAGTCCTTCTCGGGAGCCGGTCCCACTACACCCTTCATCTCCTGCAGGGAAGCTTCTCCAATATGGACTCCTCCTCCACACCCTGCACTTCCTCACCCTGGGCCACTGTCCGGACACAAAGTTGGGGTCCCTCTACGCAGGGATTCTCCCCCTCTACTTCGAGGATCTGGGGTGGAGGATACTGCACCGAGGAGTCCCCTGCAACCTGTTTCTCTCATGGTTTACAGACTCACCAGCCGCCTGCCGGTGGGAAGAGTGTGTGTTCCACGTGTACATGGAGTGTGTGAGGCTGCAGCCCCTGTTTCAATATCTAAAGGGGCTGCTCCTTGCCTTATGGCTGCACTTCACACCAACGAACCTCATCTTTGGACACCCTGTGCGTAGGGGAGAGGGTCGGGCTGAGGATGTCCTGGTTGGGTTGCTCCTGGGCCTGGCCAAGCTGGCCGTCCATCCGCAAGTCACGGCGCCAGGAGGAAGAGGGCTCCGCCCGAGCCGGCTGCCTGCCCCTTCCCCGGAGTTACGTCCGTGCCCGGGTGGTGTTAGAGAGGGATTACGCGCTGTCCACGAGCGCCCTGCGGGATTTCCGGGACCGCTGGGCACTGCGGGGGGTGAAACATATCCTTAATAAGGATGGTGAAATAGTTATTTAATGTTCAGTATTCAGAATATTTGTGTTACTTGTATTATGGCGGTGGGTTTGTTTGTATTTTGTATCGTACATATTATTGTAAATAACTGATTACATTTATTTTTAGTTAAACCAATACGCTGCTCACCCCGACCATCCCCTCACCAATGAGCAGTCTGGCCGGTCAACTCCCTTTAATACTAGATGCCGACATTTATCTGCAAGGCTCCAAGGCTGCTCCTTATCAAATGCCTTTAGAAAGTCCAGACAGAAACACCCACTGCATTTCATTTCCACAATTCCTGAAAGAATTCTACTGAGTTTGGAATATGTGACTTGCAGTAAAAATGAGTCCTGGCTGTCCTTGATTAATCTTTTATCTTCCAGTGTGACACATTGATTTGAATCAAGTTTTCTAGCAGCCAGGAACTGTCTAACTAGTTCCATTAGGTCGACCAGTTAGTGGTCATTAGATTGATCCCTTTCATCATTGATGTGTCAAGTTCAAGAGAGTCTATTGTCATGTGTCCCTGATAGGACAATGAAATTCTTGCTTTGCTTCAGCACAACAGAACATAGTAGGCATTGACTACAAAACAGATCAGTGTGTCCATATACCATTATATACGTAAATACACACATGAATAAATAAACTGATAAAGTACAAATAACAGACAATGGATTATAAATGTTCAGAGTTTTATCTGAGCCAGGTTTAATAGCCTGATAGCTGTGGGGAAGTAGCTATTCCTGAACCTGGTTGTTGCAGTCTTCAGGCTCCTGTATCTTCTACCTGAAGGTAGCAGGGAGATGAGTGTGTGGCCAGGGTGGTGTGGGTCCTTGATGATGCTGCCAGCCTTTTAGAGACAGTGACCGCGATAAATCCCCTCGATGGAAGGAAGGTCAGAGCCGATGATGGACTGGGCAGTGTTTACTACTTTTTGTAGTCATTTCTTCTCCAGGGTGCTCAAGTTGCCGAACCAAGCCAACTTGTTTGACGTTTGGTCTATGCTGCCTCCACTATCCCAGGCCTGACGTATTCTTGATCATTCCACTACTGTACGCTAATCAAAGCAAAACTGGGAATGCAGATCACCTGATCAATGTCATGTTACTGTGTGTGGGAGAAGGCTGTGGGAACAGTTGCTGCAATATTCACCACAGTACATCAGTAACTGCAGTTCAAAACTACTCCAATAGCTGTTTGGTGCATTGGGCGATCGTGAGGTTGTCAAAGGTGTTAGTGGTTTGCAACACACAAAGGTGAGAAACTCAAGGGGCCGGGCAGCGTCCGTGAAGTTTCAGGTCACGTTTCAGGTCAGGACCCTCCTTTAGAATGAAGAAATGTCCCGAACCGCATTGTGGTCTGTCCATTCCCTCCACCTGTTTAAAGAAGTGGTCTCGGTCCTAAACGTCACCTATTCCCTCTCTCCAGAGATGCTGCCTGTCCCGCTGAATTACAGTAGCATTTTGTGTCTATTTTCAGTGCAAACCAGCATCTGCAGTTCTTTCCGACACCCTCCTCAGATGCTGCCTGACTCATTGAGTTCCTCCAGCACTTTGTGTTTTGCTCAAGATTCCAGCACCTGCAGTTTGTGTGTCTCCTTGCTTTGTCACAAATATCATGAACTTGTGAATAAAGAAAGGTGCTCCCGTTTGCATTCCCTGAATATGTCACCCCTCTCCTCTCCTTCCAGCTCTGCCCCTGGCCAAGTGAAGAATCACAAGCGGATACCGGGCGGGTCTTGGCTCCTGACGTTCACATCATAGGCAGACAAAAATGCTGGAGAAACTCAGCAGGTGCAGCAGCATCTATGGAGTGAAGGAGATAGGCAACGTCTCAGGCCGAAACCCTGAAGGAAATAGGCAACGTTTCGTCCCGAAACGTTGCCTATTTCCTTCGCTCCATAGATGCTGCTGCACCCGCTGAGTTTCTCCAGCATTTCTGTCTACCTTCGATTTTCCAGCATCTGCAGTTCCTTCTTAAACACTTCACATCATAGGCAGGGCCTGGAGCACAGAGGTCTCTGCCCCCACTCATCCACCACCACTGCCATTGCCCCAAATAAAACGTAGGCTGCGAACTAAAGCAGGTTGCAGAGATCGGTCTAAGTATCTAAACCGTGAGTTGGTACTGCAACTAGGGTTGCCAACTGTCCCGTATTAGCCGGGACATCCCGTATATTGGGCTATATATGGGACTGCCCTTGTCTTGTATGCTATCATTCGGGTCGAGGGGACTGTTGGGTCGGAGCACTGCGTATAGCCCCGCCTCACCCATCCCGACATAGTGCAGCCAATGGAGTGCAGCAGCAGTGCCTCGCCCATGGCCCCATCAGTTGGCAGCTCGGTCAGCTGTCCAACCTTCGGACCTCCGCTTACCACCGACACCACCACACCTCCTTCTCACGGCCGATCATCGGTTCATGAGTTGGATGGGGCGCCGGACTTTGCACGCGACATCATGCAGGCCAAAACTCCTCAGCTGGCCCGCCGGCTGGGCTTTGTGTGCAGTCCAGCACCCGGGGCCAACTCATCTTTCACCCAGCCACGGCCCAGTCGGTCAACAAATTGCCGTCAGGATATTGTCCCTTATTTTGACCTTTTGTCCCTTATTTGGGAGTGAGAAAGTCGGCAACCCTAACTACAACTGGCTGTAAAACTCTGAGCTATTTTACTTCGGAGTCACGTGAGTGATTCCGTGAAGAAGCCCGCCAGTCCGCATGCGCGTCATTTACGTCTGGTGCATGACGCAACGATGGGCTAGCAGGTGTTTAGCTCCACGAGCGGTAAGTTTTAAAAACCCTCAGGTAACATAGCAACATAGAAAATATGTTCAGGAGTAGGCCATTCAGCTCTTCGAGCCTGCACCACCATTCAATATGGTCAGGCCTGATCATCCAACTCAGTATCCTGTTCCTGCCTTCTCTCCATACCCCCTGATCCCTTTATCCACAAGTGCCACATCTAACTCCCTCTTAAATATAGCCAATGAACTGGCCTCAGCTATCTTCCGTGGCAGAGAATTCCAGAGACTCACCACTCTCTGTGTAAAGAATGTTTTCCTCGTCTCGGTACTAAAGGAATTCCCCCTTATCCTCAGACTGTGACCCCTTGTTCTGGACTCCCCCAACATCGGGAACAATCTTCCTGCATCGAGCTTGTCCAACCCCTTAAGAATTTTGTAAGTTTCCATAAGATCCCCCCTCAATTTTCTAAATTCCAGCGAGTACAAGCCGAGTCTATCCAGTCTTTCTTCATATGAAAGTATTGACATTCCAAGAATCAGTCTGGTGAACCTTCTTTGTACTCCCTCTATGGCAAGAATGTCTTTCCTCAGATTTGGAGACCAGAACTGTACGCAATACTCAAGGTGTGGCCTCACCAAGACCCTGTACAACTACAGTAGAACCTCCCTGCTCCTATACTCAAATTCTTTCGTTATAAATGCTAACATACCATTTGCTTTCTTCACTGCCTGCTGCATCTGCGTGCCTACTTTCAATGATTGGTGTACCATGAAACCCAGGTCTCATTGCATCACCCCTTTTCCTAATCTGCCACCATTCAGATAATAGTCTACCCTCATGTTTTTGCCACCAATGTGGATAACCTCACATTTATCCACATTATACTGCATCTGCCATGCATCTGCCCATTCACTCAGCCTATCCAAATCTCCCTGCAGCCTCCAAGCATCCTCCTCACACCTAACTATACCCCCCCAGCTTTGTGTCCTCTGCAAATTTGGAGATGTTGCATTGAATTCCCTCATCCAAATCATTAATATATATTGTAAATAGCTGGGGTCCCAGCACTGAGCCTTGCGGTACCCCACTAGTCACTGCCTGCCATTCTGAAAAGGACCCATTTACTCCTACCCTTTGCTTCCTGTCTGCTAGCCAGTTCTCTATCCACATCAATACTGAACCCCCAATACCATGTGCTTTAAGTTTGTATGCTAATCTCTTATGCAGGACCTTGTCGAAAGCCTTCTGAAAGTCTAGATATAGCACATCCACTGGTTCTCCCTTATCCACTCTACTAGTTACATCCTCGAAAAATTCTATCAGATTTGTCAGACATGATTTACCTTTCGTTAATCCATGGTGATTTTGTCCAATGATTTCACCACTTTCCAAATGCGCTGCTATCCCATCTTTAATAACTGACTCTAGCAGTTTCTCCACTACCGATGTTAGACTAACTGGTCTGTAATTCCCCGCTTTCTCTCTCCCTCCTTTTTTAAAAAGTGGGATTACATTAGCTACCCTCCAATCCTCAGGAACTACTCCAGAATCTAAGGAATTTTCAAAAATTATCACTAATGCATCCACTATTTCTGTGGCTACCTCCTTGAGTACTCTGGGATGTGGACTATCTGCCCTGGGGATTTATCGGCCTTCAATCCGTTCAATTTACCCAACACCACCTCCCGGCTAACCCGGATTTCACTCAGTTCCTCCATCTTATTTGACCCCCGTTCCACTGCTATTTCCGGCAGATTATTTATGTCTTCCTTAGTGAAGGCAGAACCAAAGTAGTTATTCAATTGGTCTGCCATGTCCTTGTTCCCCATGATCAATTCACCTGTTTCTGACTGCAAGGGACCAACATTTCTTTTAACTAGTCTCTTCCTCTTTACATATCTATAAAAACTTTTGCAGTCAGTTTTTATGTTCCCTGCCAGTTTCCTTTCATAATCTATTTTCCCTTTCCTAATTAAGCCCTTTGTCCTCCTCTGCTGGATTCTGAATTTCTCCCAGTCCTCTGGTAGGCTGCTTTTTCTGGCTAATTTGTAAGTGTTTAAAAAGTTAGTTGAGGTTGTTTTCTGCGGTCGGTAAGTCTTGTTGCAGGAGCAAGTTTGGACCATGGAGAAAATGATTAAGGGGAGGTCGAGGTGGGCCGCCGGGAGAGCAGCTATGGAAGGCCGCGGGAGTGCGGGTATCGGGCAGCTGGCTATCTCGCCTTCAGAGTCACTGGCGGCACGGCCAGTGGTTTCCGACTTGGCGCCGATTGAAAAGCATCGTGGCTACTCCGGTGGGACGGAAAGCTACTAAGAATGCTCTCGGAGGAGGAGAGCATTCGGGGTCAGTTTTGTTCTGATTCCGAGGTCAGAGATATAGCCGGTGAGCATACCTCAAGGCAAGAAGGGCGCAAACCAGGGGTGCCAAGCATGGCATCTAAATTTACTATCCCGACCGGAACTGGGGAATCACTGGATGAAGACCTGGCCATGAGTATAATTTAAGTTTAGGGGTAACAAGACGGGGAACTTCTTTACTCAGAGAGTGGTGGCTGTGTGGAATGATCTTCCAGCAGAAGTGGTGGAGGCAGGATCGATTTTAACACTTAAAAGTAAAGTGGATAGGTATATGGATGGGAAGGGAACGGAGGGGTATGGTCTGAGTGCAGGTTGATGGGACTAGGGGAAAATAAATGGTCAGCACGGACTGGAAGGGCCGAGAAGACCTGTTTCCGTGCTGTAATTGTTATATGGTTATATGGTTATCAGGTATGGATCAGTTACAAGTTGGAGGGAGATTACACTTGTTTTTCAATTAATGGTGTTGGATAACATTAGATTTGTTTATACTGCACAGAATACAAGGGTGCTGAATTGAATTATTTTTCAATTTGCGTCTACCCACACAGCATACACCGAGCTGGACATTTTTTTTTTCACAACAAGAGTCTTTGGATGTACAAGCTGAAATTGAAATGTTATCTAAAAAGGGGTAATTGAGAAGTCGTTTCATCAATCTCACCAATTTGTGTCTAATATATTGGATAGAATAACAGAAGGATGGTGGGTGTAGAATCATTCTTGATCTATCTCGACTTAACTCCTATGTGCAGTATAAACATTTCAAAATGGAACCTTTTGTTACTGCTAAACAACTGGTTTCCAAAGGATGTTATGCATAGATCTTAAAGATGCATACTATTCAGTACCCATTCATTACAATCACCGGAGATATTTGAAGTTTAGCTGGATGAGGCAACTATGGCAGCTTAAAGAATTGCCTAATGAGTTAACTTCGGCTCCTAGATTATTTACAAAATTGTTAAAACCGGTGTTGGGCCTACACTGGGCTCAGAGTCATATTGTAGTGGCCTATTTGGATGATGTCCTAATCATAGGCAAGATTCAGAAATCAGCTGAATTATCTGTTTCAGCTACCAAACTCATGTTTGAGAGGTTGGGGTTTCTCATCCATCCAGTTAAATTCAAATTGATAGCAGAGTTATTGATTATTTGGGATTCACCATTAATTCAACTCACATGTCTGTGACTCTGCCTAGGGGCAAGAGATCAGAGTTAATCGAAGCTTGTAACAATCTTGTTGATGAGCAACAACTTTTCATTTGGCAGGTGGCTAGTATAATTGGCAAATTAGTGGCTGCTTTTCCAGCTCCACAGTTTGGGCCTTTACATTATCAAAATGTACAATGTGCAAAGGAGCAGGCACTCAAAATACATGCAGGTCACTTCAATAGACCCATGCGGTTACCAGCTGAAGCCATTGCTGATATTGCTGATACCGTGGTGGATCGCAAATATCCAGTAAAATTCAGATTGATAAACCTTCAGTTATTTTACAAACTGATGTTAGTGCTCCAGGTTGGGGAGCTACTGATACCATCTGTAGTTGCTGTGGCAGATGGAATATGCATGAGGCATTAATTCTTCAATCACATGGTATAAACTACTTAGAGTTGTTGGGTGCACTCTATGGCTTAAAGGTGTATTGTACTAGTATGCATGACTTGCATGTTCAGATTGACAACACTACAGCAGTAGCATACGTTAATCACATGGGTGGAATCAAGTCAGTATCATGTGATAAATTGGCTAACCTTATTTGGCAATGGTGTATTACAAAAAACATCTGGATTTCAGCTATCTACTTACCAGGTAGATTTAACATGGCGGCGGACACCAGGTCACAAAAATTCAATGACAAAACAGAATGGATGTTGAATCATGAAATATTTAATGATATTGTCACTTGGTATGGTGTACCAGATATGGGTTTGTTTGCATCCAGACTAAATCACCAGCTACCAAAGTATGTTTCATGGGAACCAGACCCAGGGGCAGTAGTGGTAGATGCATTCTCGCTATACTGGGGTGGAATGTTTTTATATGCATTTCCCCCATTTTGCCTCATCAGTTGGTGCTTGCTTAAGATCGAGCAGGACTCCTCCTCAGGCGTTTTGGTAGTCCCCGACTGGCCTACACAACCATGGTTCCCACTCATTCTGAGACTAATAACACAGCCTTTTATGGCTGTCCCCAAATGCAGTAACCTGCTGGTTCACCCTGTGACTGGGGAGAACCATCCACTACATGACCATATTAATCTATTGATTTGCAGATTCTGAGGAGGCCGTTCCTGGGGCTCAGACTATCAGGTCATACGGTGGATATCTACTTACCGGATATCTACGGTGGATGTGATTACTGCGGCCTGGCGGGATAGTACTAAAAAACAGTACATCTCTCATATCAAGAAATGGGAGGCGTCTGCTTGCAGTCGAACATATCATATCACACGGCAAGCATACCAGATGTGTTGGAATCTCTTTCCACATTATATTTTGATGAGCGACTGAGCTATAGTGCCATCAACAGTGCCAGGAGTGCTTTATCATCCTACCTCTGGCAGGGTCGGGCCAACACTCTGTTGGGTCTCACCCTTTAATATCCCGGTTCATGAAGGGTATTTTTAACTGTAATCCCCCCAGGCTCAGGTACACGGAGATTTGGGATGTGAGCGTGGTTCTCACGCTGCTTCGCCAATGGGCTCCAGCTACATCCCTGTCTTTGCCCAGACTCTTAAAGTGGTCCTGCTCATGGCACTGGTTTCAGCGCAACACATCCAGACGTTGCAGAAGTGACTGGACAGGATGGTTTCATCTGTAAATAATATAACATTTTATCTTTATGATTTACTTAAACAGAGCAGGGATGTCAGGGCTTAAACTTATTTTTATGGCATCCCCCATAGACCTTCGCTAACGCACTTATATCAAGGTCACCAAGAGCCTCAGAGGCTCCGAATTAATGATATTCATCAGTAACAAAAAGCCTCATAAGAAGGTGTCAGTACAGACCATTTCAAGGTGGCTGAAAAAGGTTCTGGCTTGTGCCGGAGTGGACACTAACATTTTTAAATCTCACTCAACCAGGGCGGCATCAATGTCAGCAGCAGTGGACATCCCTCTCGACCAAATCCTCGCAGCCGCAGGATGGTCAAATGAACTGACATTTGAAAGGTTCTATAATAAACCTCTTGCCACACCGGGGATATTTGCCCACTCCATTTTATATTCTGTTTTATAGCTTCCTCCTGGGAGAGAGGGGTCGCTATTGTTTTTATTTTTTGTTAATTAAAGCATCAACATGTTTAAGTTTGTATCATGTTTGAATGCATTATTTATTATTTACTCATCCTGGGTCAACTGAGGCAGTGTGTCGCATGGACTTGTACCATGGCATGAAATCACGGAGCTTTGAAATCTTCACGGATTCACTCACGTGACTCCGAAGTAAAATAGTAAGATTAAATGAGAATTTACCAGTTTGAAGTTTGATCTTTATTTTATGAGGAGTTTCGATGAGCAATTACGTGCCCTCCGCTCCCAACCCTCATATCATAAAGGTCATCTGGTAGTTCTAGTCTTCTCTAATCTTACTATGTCACTTCAACTACTGTTATCTGTGATTTCACACCGCTGCTTTGAAGATTGACGTGCATGCGGACTGGCGGGCTTCTTCACGCAATCGCTCATCGTAACTCCTCATAAAATAAAGATAAAACATCAAACTGGTAAGTTCTCATTTACTATTGAACACAACAACCTCCAAATAAGCGCTGAACTACGTAGACTGAGCATTGGTTTTGTCTTTTTGCACCTAATTGTCTGTTTGATTTTTATCCCTCTGTATGTGTTTGACACCAAGCAAAGATACAAAATGAATGGTCTGAAGAAGGGTCTTGACCCATCACCCATTCCTTCTCTGCAGAGATGCTGCCTGTCCCGCTGAGTTACTCCAACATTTTGTGCTTTTGTATGAGTGTGTGTATGAACTATTTTCTCATTTATTACATAGTTTACAGTGTACTATGTTTACATATTGTGTTGAGCTACAGCAAGTAAGAATGTCATTGTTCTATCTGGGACACATGACAATAAAACACTTTTGCCTCTTGACGTCTGAGGCTCACACTCCATTTTGTGACTTTCACCCATTGAACCTGCAGGCAGAGTTTGCAGCGAGTTGGACCCTTCCTTGGTGCTGCCGGGGTTAACGGTGGATCAGCAGAGGTCGTGGCCAAGCACAGCTGGGGTTTGGGCTGAGAAGCCTGTCTCTGTTGGCAGGCAAGCAGGCACCAGCCAGCCCCACACATCGAATCCGAAATAAAAAACATTCTTTATGACCTTGAAGCTATTATCTGGGCCAGAGATCGACACCAAGCCAAAGGAAATGAAATTCTGGATTCCTGTGCAGTGGCAAAAATGCTTTAATATAAGATTTTATACAATTACTGAAGCCTGATTTTTTAAACGACAGGAGGAGCACTTTCTGCCAATGTGCTGTGAGGAAATGTAACAATACATTTTTGGGTTTCTATTACAGAACCTTCAACCAAAGACAATCATGGAAACCAGGAAGGACTTCTTCACACAAAGTGCTTGGAATGTGAACCCATCTTCTGCCTAAAGGGGCCTGTCCCACCGTATGAGCTCATTCAAGAGCTCTCCCGAGTTTAAAAAAAATCAAACAGGTGGTAAGCACGTAGAATGTACGTAGCGGGTACGTCGGAGCTCGGGGACGTCTCTTAGCGGCTCGTAACGCTAACGGCAGGTACTCGGGAAACGCGGTAAGCTCAGGAAGACTAGTGAAGATTTTTCAACATGTTGAAGAATGTCCACGAGAGCCCCTAGTACCTACGAGCGGCTATTACCGTAATTCTCCGAGTTCGAATCAGGGGTAACTCGGGAGAACTCTTGAATTAGCTCGTACAGTGGGACAGCCCCATTACGCCTGCAGAAGCTGAATGCTGTGATGGATAGATTTTGTTTTAGTCGAGGGGATTCAGACTTATTGCTCAAACACAGGTAACCAGAAACAAAATACATGTCAGCTGTGATTTAATTGACCAGCAGAACTAGGCCGAGGGGCTTAAATGAGAATCCACGGTTTTGATAATAGACACAAAATGCTGGAGTAACTCAGCGGGTCAGACAAACATCTCTGGAGAAAAGGAATGGGTGACGTTTCAGCATGAGACCCTTCTTCAGGGGAAAGAGAAACAAGAGATATGGACAGTGATATGGAGAGATATAGAACAGGGTGGTGTAGCGGTAGAGCTATCCTCTTAGTGCCAGAGAACCAGGTTCGATACTGACTATGGGTCTGTACGAGTTTGTACGTTCTCCCAATGACCTGCATGGGTTTTCTCTGATATCTTCAGTTTCCTCACACACTCCAAAGACGAACAGGTTTGTAGGTTAATTGGCTTGGTATAAATGTAAAAATTGTCCCCAGAGGGTGGGATAGTGTTAGTGTGTGGGGATCGTTGGTCGGTGCGGACTCGATGGGCCGAAGGGCCATTGTTAGCTGTGAGCTGGGTGATAACAAGCTGTACTGACAATGGAACTCACCCTGATGCCAGTGAAACTAGTACACTGACTAAGGTGGGGGAGGGACGGAGAGAGAAGGCATGCAAATGTTATGTGGTTAGAGAAATCAAGAATCATACCGCTGATGTGATGTTGGAATCAGGAACCAGCCTCATCCTAGAATCTGCAGGGAACTGGGTCCAACACCGGGGTAGCTATGGACAGGATAGCCACGAGGCAACGCCATCTACAACTGGAGACCACTTCACTGCAGTTAGCATTGAGATGGGGCTCAGGATTGTAGCCACCTCACCAGAGACCCTCGCGTGACTGGTCAGGGAAACTGGACTCCTGCATCAAAGACGTGCAGGACATCCCATTGTCTGCTTGGACATGGGAAGTCTCCTATGGGACCAACTCAATTCTTTCCTCAATCACATGATGCATTAAT
Organism: Raja brachyura; assembly: GCA_963514005.1. The sequence continues at coordinate 40,194,453 of OY740804.1, read as the reverse complement.
CAGCCAGTTAACTAACTAAATATCAGCTTTCTTAAGTTCAGAAACCTCACTTGATGAGTCAAATGGCCTAATTCTGCTCCTACACAAAAAGCTTGAAAGTGATAGGAGCAGAATTAGGCCATTCAGCCCATCAAGTCCCATACTCCACCATTCAATCACAGTTGATCTATCTTCCCCTCTTAATCCCATTCTCCTGCCTTCTCCCCATAACCCCCGACAAGGCAATTTATAGAATCGGTGGAGGGTTTGAGTAAGTCTCCAAAAACCCCAGGCAGGAACGTTTCCACCAAACTCAAGGTGGAGGCAAAATCAACAGTCTGCTGGAATCAAAATGTGTTGAGACGCTGCCTAAAGCACATACGTACTCTCACTGTACAACCACTTTCAAAAGGTGGGTCAGCTGAGCGATTGGCTGTTTGTACAGCCCAGTACAATGGAGAACAATAGCCACACGCTGATTATAATTTGCCAGGCATTGTGCGGGTGAATCAGTCTTTTCACTGTGCAAGGGGAGTGGCTGAACGAGCTCTACAGCAGAATTAAAATCTTTGTAACGTTAGCAAATTAACGCGTAGACCCTCCCTCAACAATCTGTGTTATAAGCCATTTTTTAAAATTTAGCTCCTTGAAGCAAGAGGATTTTAATGAGCGGGTTACACAAAAAGCTGGAGAAACTCAGCGGGTGCAGCAGCATCTAAGGAGCGAAGGAGATAGGCGACGTTTCGGGTCGAGACCCTTCTCCCTGACCAGTCTGAAGAAGGGTCTCGACCCGAAACGTCGCCTATCTCCTTCGCTCCTTAGATGCTGCTGCACCCGCTGAGTTTCTCCAGCTTTTTGTGTAACCCTCGATTCTCCAGCATCTGCAGTTCCTTCTTTAACAGGATTTTAATGAGCTCTCACTTTGTATTTCCACCTCTCACCCTGGTGACCAATTTGAATCTGATGACCAAAATTTCAGACTATCCAGCTTGCAGTAGGCATGGTAACCTGGATTTTAATTTTAAATCGGGATTAAATATCTTGCCTAAAAATATTGGTTCCAACTGCTATGAGTAATAAGGGCTCATTTTCCAGAAAACGTCATCAATGGTCCAAGCAGGTTGCAGAGATCCACCCCAATAACACCATGGGGCCACAGTTTAAGCATAATGGGTGGGCCATTTAGAACTGAGATGAGGAAAAACTTTTTTACCTAGAGATTTGTGAATTTGTGGAATTCTCGGCATCAGAAGGAAATGGAGGCCGATTCACTGGAAGCATTCAAAAGAGAGTTAGATAGAGCTCTTAGGGCTAGCAGAATAGAAGGATATGGGAAGGCAGGAACGGGGTACTAATTGTGGATGATCAGTCATGATCATATTGAATGGCGGTGCTGGCTCGAAGGGCCGATTGGCCTACTCCTGCACCTATTATCTATGTAGCTATGCACCTCACATTAGCAACAAATAGTATTTATATATTTTAATGTCATCAACATGACTTTTAAAACGGTCATTGAACTCAGGTTGACATCAAGTTGCAAAGGGAGTTATTTGAGCGAACAAGGTATAGATTTTAAGGAACACCTTAAAGAAACAGTAGGAGGTGTTTTTTGTATCAAAGGGGCTGCGAGCCTGGGCAGCCGTGGTGGAGGGATGGAGGGATGGAGACAAGAAGCTACAAAAGCCTGGAATTACAGAGGGCTACAGGCATGGATCCAGAGCAATGGGTGGGTGAAGCAATGTAGGTATCTGAACACAAATCATGGGCATTTTAAGCCATGCGTTAGCTAGATTCTCCCACACACAGCAGCAGCATGTTCAAGGTTCAGCACTAATTTCACAAATTAAATAAAAAGCTCCCCAATCTTTGGCCACCATTTTTTTCTCCTTTTAGGGCTGAACAATTCAGCTCAGATCCCTGGTGCTGGATCCCTGCACAATGAACCCTGCTGGGGAGTATATGAAGAGATTGTATAGAGTGTATATGTAGGAAGGAACTGCAGATGCTGGTTTAAACCAAAGATAGACACAAAAAGCTGGAGTAACTCAGCGGGACAGGCAGCATCTCTGGAGAGAAGGAATGGGTGACGTTTCAGGTCGAGACCCTTCTTCAGACCTGAAGTGCTGAAGAAAGTCGGAAAATAAGGATCTCAACCCGAAATTTCACCTATTCCTTTGCTCCAGAGATGCTGCCTGTCCTGCTGAGCTACTCCAGCTTTTATAGAGTATATGCGAGTGAGTGAGGCCAAATGCAAATTGGAGGAACAGCACCTCATATTTCTCTTGAGCAGTTTATAACCCAGCAGTATGAACATTGATTTCTCTAACTTCAAGTAACCCTTTATCACCCCCTCTCTCCATCCCTCCCCCACCCAAGTTGTTACTAGTTTCAAAGTAATCTTGTTGAGTCTCATTGTCTGTAACTCATTTTCACCTAGCCCACAGCTAACAATGGCCAGTTGCCTTTATCATTGTTACTTTTTTGCATATCTTTCAATCATTTGTACTTTATCTCTCATTTCCCTTTCCCCTGACTCTCAGTTTGAAGAAGGAGCTCAACTCGAAATGTCACCTATTCTTTACTCCAGAAATGCTGAATGATCCACTATCTGACTCCAGCTTTATATGTCTATCTTTCATAATTTAAGTTCATAAGGTGATAAGAAATAGGAGTAAAATTAAGTCATTCGGCCCATCAAGTCTACTCTGCCATTCAATCATGGCTGGCCTAACTCTCCCTCCTAACCCCATTCTCCTGCCTTCTCCCCATAACCGCTGACACCCATACTAATCAAGAATCTATCTATCTCTACCTTAAAAATATCTTCTGACATGGTGTCCACAGCCTTCCATGGCAAAGAATTCCACCATCACCATCTGAATCAATACATTTTTCCTCATCTCCTTCCTAAAAGAATGTCCGTTAATTCATAGCCTCGATGGCCTCTAGTCCGAGACTCTCCCACTAGTGAACATCCTCTCAACATGTACTCTATCCAATCCTTTCACTATTCTGTCTGTTTTCCCCCCTCATTCTTCTGAAGCAAAAATAGTCAGGATGGACTGTCAGAGCTATCTCTGCTGAGGAAGTTTGCGGGCAGATCATTGGGCAGTATGCCAGCTGACTAGACTGCCGGTCCATGAGACAGTAACTCTGCCAAATGGGACATTTAAAAGCAAGCAATTAAAACTGCACTTTTTTGTTATAAAGAAAGCTAACGACAACAATGATAACCACAAAATTACCAGATTACCGGCTGTAAAAAGCCACCTGGTTCCCCAACACCCCTCGGCAAGGAACCCTGCCAGGTGCTTCGTCTGATCCACAAGTGATACAGGCCCTACTCCTTATCTCACTCTGAACTTCCTCAGCTCAGCTGATGGACACCAGAAGATAGACGCAAAAAACTGGAATAACCCAGCGGAGTTCAGTGCTCATGGAGACAAATCTGGTCCTGCGTAACACTGGGGTGCAATGCCAGTGGATGTAGGTTAGCTACCATGTAAAGTGCATGTTGTGCTGCCAATGTCACTTCCAGGAAGGTAGACACAAAAAGCTGGAGTAACTCAACAGGTCAGGCAGCATCTCTGGAAAAAGGAACAGGTGACGTTTCAGGTCGAGACCCTTCTTCATCTATTCCTTTTCTCCAGAGATGCTGTCTGACCTGCTGAGTTACTCCAGCTTTTTGAGTCCATCTACGGTTTCTAAACCATCATCTGCAGTTCTTTCCTGCACAACAATGGACACCAGCATCGACAACAAAGTCCATGTCGTGTGTGAACAGTCGAAAACTACAGGATGCAAGTGCTGAGTCTGTGTTCTCACAGGCAAAGGATGAGCAGGGTACAGGCACATCATGTTCCAAATAAACGGGATGAGGAAGCCAGAAACAGAGACACCAAGGGAACCATGCGGAGAGATCATCTGTACAAATAGCTGTTGTAAACCGTTAGCACGCAAGGGCCTTTTGGGATGAATTGGGCTTGGTGTGATCCAGCATCTCCTGTGCCTGATCTCATTTCAGGGACTTGTTCCCATATCTTGACCCTGATACCCACGACAATTTAACTGCAGCAGGCTGCTCACTTACACCGACACAATTGATGATTAATCCATTTGCAAACATTTGAGGCCTAATTAGTGAAGGCCAAAACCAGCCGCCCCAGGTTAAAAATCTCAACATCCAATTATGTGTGTAATGGGTGTTATTGGCTGGCTGTGTGTAAACTTGCAGACACTAATGGTGCACAGCTGTGATTCCAACAATGTCTAATTGTGCTGAAGGATTAATTAGTGGCAATGCTTGATGTAAGGCTGCTCCACACTCGGGAATAATGAGATCGGCTGCACATTACCAGATATTTCATTTTGATCGGGACAAATGAATCGAGTTGTAGCAGCGACTCATTTCTTGTAATAATATGTACTGGTGGCACATATATACAAAATAATAATTGCATCCAAGGATTTAGAAGGAAGGAACAATTACACAGAGTGTTACACTGATGGGAGATTGATATATAGAGTGGAACAATAGAGGCAAGAGCTATGCAAAATGTAACACGGACAGGAGATCAGTTATTTCAATTTCTTCAATTCAACTTCTTTCAATTTAGATTAGCGTATTTGCCATTTAGATTAGGGCCTCCCCTATATCAAAGTCCAAAGACACACCATACCGTTGTTTATCTGAACACCTTTGTTCAGTCTTAAACATGACCCTCAACCTTCAGGCACTTTTCATCTTAATTGGCTTGATTAGTATGGTACGGGTGTCAGGCAGTTGAATGAGGTTGAGAGGGAAAGATAGATCAGCCATGATTGATTGGCGGAGTAGACTCGAAGGGCCAAATGGCTTAATTCTGCTCCTATCACTAATTAATAATTAATTAATTAGATAATTGTCTACCGTGGTCCTGCTTAGACCTGTCAAATTCACGGCCACCTACAATGTTGCATTTGCAGCTGAGGAAACTACATCTCATCTTTAATTAGTGACCCTACTGACGTCTAACTTTCCATGGGTTCAACAATTTTAAGTCATAACCATCACTGCCATGTCAAGCAGCTCTTAACAATGTTTCCGATATCGCCATTCACCTTCTCTCCACTGACCTTTAACCTGTCACCTTCTCTCTGACCTTTAACCTGTCACCTCTTCTCTGACCTTTAACCTGTCACCTCTGACCTTCAACCTATCACCTTCTCACCACTGACCTTTAACCTGTCACCTTTTCTCTGACCTTTAACCTATCACCTTATCTCCATTGACCTTTAACCTGTCACATTTTCTCCACTGACCTTTAACCTGTCACCTCTCTGACCTGTAACCTATCACCTTATCTCCATTGACCTTTAACCTGTCACCTTTTCTCCACTGACCTTTAACCTGTCAACTCTCTGACCTGAAACCTATCACCTTATCTCCATTGACCTTTAACCTGTCACCTTTTCTCCACTGAACTTTAACCTGTCTCCTTTTCTCCACTGACCTTTAACCTGTACTTTATGGCCTCCATTTGCTTTGGCCTTCTCTGCATTTTCCATTTAGCCATTCCTGTCCTCGACCCTACCATCACCATGAACCTTCCCATCTGGTCTCTCCTTCTCTCCCTTCTTCCACTGCCTCTTCTATCCGGTGGGACCCCAGTGGGAGCGAGTAACACAATAAGACTAACAATAAGATCTCAAAAAAGACATTAAAAGATTTTTAATTAAATGGTGGTTCATCAACCTGAAATTATGTTATTTATCTCTGCAGTTCCCCACCCTCACCGTTCCACAGATGCACCAAAGAAAGCATTTTATCAGGATGCATCACAGCTTGGTTTGGGAACAGCTCCTTCCAAGAGCGCAATAAATTGCAGGGAATTGTGGACGCTGCCCAGACCATCACACAAACCAACCTCCCTTCTATTAACTCAATTTATACCTCACGCTGCCTCGGCAAGTCCAAGAGCATAATCAAGGAAGAGTCGCACCCTGGCCACTCCCTCTTCTCCCCCTCTCCCATCAGGCAAAATGTATAGAAGTGTGAAAACACAAACTCCAGATTCAGGGACAGTTTCTTCCGAGCAGTTATCAGGCAACTGAACCATCTTACCACAACCAGTGAGCAGTGCTGACCTACTATCTACCTCATTGATGACCCTCGGATATCCTTGATCGGACTTTGCTGGCTTTACCTTGCACTAACCGTTATTCCCCTATCATGTATCTATATACTGTAAATGAATCGATTGTAATCATGTATTGTCTTTCCGCAGACTGGTTAGCACACAACAAAAGCTTTTCACTGTACCTCGATACACGTGACAATAAACTGAACTGAACTAAGATTCGGTGCCTCCAACAGGGCAGAACTCCAACAGTACATGGTGGTGTCAGCCTGCACTGCTTGCCCAAGGGTCGGGGTTGGCCAGTGATTCCCCCCCCCCCCCCCCCCCCCCCATCTGACTGCGCACTGAGCCACAGGCCATGGACACCATCACAAGACCTCCCTCCTGAATTGATCTTACGATCCTCTCCCCCCCATGATCAATGCCATGAGTTCAGCTGTGAGCAATGCCACAGGGAAACATTATAATATTTCTTCCTTTTCTGTCCATCCTTTTATAATCGTTATCACAGTCATCAGTACCTTAATGGCTCCATAAATTTAGAGCTATATAAAGTAATAGAAGAAGACAAATGAAGTAATTAGCCCATATTCAGAGTGGATCCCAATTCATCACCACACCTGCAGCCTTCAAGCCACAATCAGATGTAACGTCTCATCGTGAAGTATTGAATCTGCGTGGCCCTGCATCCGAGAACTTTTCTAATTAACCCTTGCATTCACCTACGCCATCCGCATAAAGCCATTTTCATCCTGGGGCTTCTCTGAACGAAGTGTGAGAATCCTCAGCAATATCCCAGGTAAGGTCAGGCCCTCTCTAACGAACGACTCAACCATCTGGACAAGGCCTGCTTTGGTCTCTAAGGCCCCCGCGGTTTGGACTCTCCAAATTACAGAGCGCCTCTGTACAAGTGAATATTGTACCGTCTGGAAGGTGTGCCTCCTATGGATTCTTAAAACCCTATAACGTCTGTGAACAGAATTTGCACACATTTGTGTGTGAAGCCCAAGGAACATGTAACAAGGCCTTACTTCGTTATCCGTTAGCCCCTGGTAGACTACTTCTCTTGAATTCCCATAAACACTGCTGCAGCCCAGAGAGCAGCCAGTCACTTGACACAATTCCTAAAGAAATGATTATTGCTCTCAAACAGTCTTACACACACTGCACACATCTCATGGCATCACAGAGCTCATATATGCACACACAGCCACTCATGGAGACTCATGATATAACCAAAAATGTATCCAAAACAAAACTCCAGAAGAGTGTAAGCAACATCTAGACTTGATTGACACACCATGGAACAAGGATTCCCTACCTGGGGTAACTTTACCCCCAGGGGGTACATTTCGCCTACCCAGGGGGTAAATTTGTTGATTCTGGATTTGTACATATTTTTATCTCATTGACTGACTGTTTGGCTCTGGTTTACCGATATCTGTTCATCATTAGTTGTTCAGAAATACGTGAAATGACATTGTTATGTGCTATTAAAGTTGCCAGGGTGTAAACGGGACAAAAAGGGTTGTGAACCCCTGCCATGGAACCTCTGAGCCAGCATCAGTGGGAGATGCAAGGTATTAGTTGGCAGGATCAAGGGCAGCAATGCAACAAATAGATCTTAATTATGTTTATTTTCACACAACTAAGAAAATATTTTAAATAGCTTTTGAAAAGTGAAGAAACTTTGACTGAGTAAAGGAGGAAAGATGGAGTCAGCCTCTGTAAAATCTTTACTGGCACTTGTCAATAAAAAGTTAAATTTTTTATTGCACAGTGAGTTGTTAGGCCATGAATGCTTTACCACAGAGACTGGTTAGAGAGAGCCCATCGTGCTCTTTAGAGAAAAATGCATAGATACTTAAAAGCAGAATAATTTGTGCTGAGAGATAGAACATCACCATTGGATTAGCTGTGATTGCTCGAACAAAAAGCAGAACCGTTAAACAACCTGTTCCCTGCTGCATAGATCAGTGGCTCTGTGGCATGTCTCTTCCAACATCTGTGTATTGGTACAGACTGGGCAAATAGAACACAAATAATGTTCAGGAAGGAACTGGCTTTTAGCCTCAAGATGGGTCTCGATCCAAAACATCATCCATGCCTTCCCTCCAGAGAAGCTGTCTGTCTGCTGATTAACTCCAGCATGTTGTGTTTATGTACAAGTAATCTTGCTGATTCATCAGGGGTTAGAGTTATGGCTGGTTTAACCTCACCTGCACTCAGTCACACCTCCTCAAGTGCCCCCCCCCACACACACACACACACACACACACACACACACACACACACACACACACACAGTGATGTTTGGTGGACTGTGTGGGGTGGGAGGACCCGTTGCTCCTCCTGTGAAGCAGGTGGCGCTGCATGGGACAAAGGGAGATGTTTTGTATATAGTTAACCTGACTGTAGTCAGTGTGAGTGTGCAGGCATTTTGACTTGTCTTGCTGCCAGCATTGAGTACCATGGAAACATAGAAAATGAGGTGCAGGAGTAGGCCATTCGGCCCTTCGAGCCTGCACTGCCATTCATGGCTGATCATCCAACTCGGTATCCTGTACCTGCCTTCTCTCCATACCCCCTGATCCCCCTTAGCCACAAGGGCCACATCTAACTCCCTCTTAAATATAGCCAATGAACTGGCCTCAACTACCTTCTGTGGCAGAGAATTCCACAGATTCACCACTCGGTGTGAAAAATGTTTTTCTCATCTTGGTCCTAAAAGATTTCCCCCCTTATCCTTAAAATGTGACCCCTTGTCCTGGACTTCCCCCACATCGGGAACAATCTTCCTGCATCTAGCCTGTCTAACCCCTTAAGAATTTTGTAAGTTTCTATAAGATCCCCCTCAATCTTCTAAATTCTAGCGAGTACAAGCCGAGTCTATCCAGTCTTTCCTCATATGAAAGTCCTGACATCCCAGGAATCAGGCTGGTGAACCTTCTCTGTACTCCCTCTATGACAAGAATGTCTTTCTTGAACTAAAGACTTGCATTAAAGACTTCTGTTGTAAATTAAAGACTCTCAAGTTTCATGCGGACCTAGCAAACGAACACGAAACACACACACACTGAGCATTAAATCAGTGCAGGCTCGGGAGAAATTCAACTATTTATATTGTGTCAGGAAATGTTCCAAGTATTTTGCATTATGATGCAAGCTTTGACACTTCAGGGAACATCACAGAAGTCATTGAAAGTGGCAGGGTGGGATCAGAAAGCAGTCTATAGTGCTTACACATATCTGGGCTTCATCAAGAGAGGTGCAGAGTTTAAAAGCTGGGACGTAAAGCTGAATCTTGTGCTTGTTCACCTTAAATGGAGCATTGTGTTCAATTCTGGTCACCTCATAATCGGAAAGGTGTGAAGGTGTTAGACAGAATTTTTTTTAACAGGAATGGTTCGTGGGAAGAGAGGCTCCAGTTACAAAAACAGATTCCAGCTTCTGTTTACCTTGGAGAAGAAAAAAATGAAGATTGGATCCTGTACAAAATGAGAGGTCTGAGCAGAGTGGATGGTGAAAGACTCTTGCCTCTGGTGGAGAGGTTAAAGCGTAGAGGCCACAGGTATAAAACAAAGGGAGATGGAATGAAGAATGTCATAAGGGCAAGCATTCTTCATGTGCAATACAAAGTGCTGGAGTAACTCCACGGGCCAAGCAGATGACGTTTTGGGTTGGGACTCTTCCACAGGGTGCATGGGATGGGAATGTCCTGCCTGCACTTGTGTGGAGGCAGGTTTCACTTGATCTTCAGAAGGATAATATATATGGTGCCAAAGTAATTGTAAGGTTGCAGAGAAAGGGAGGGGGTGGAACCTGCAAATCGGTCTGGAAAAAACTAGTGCACAGGTGATAGGCCAAATGGCAAAGTAGTCTGTGAGGCCAGATCATTGGCTATATTTAAGAGTAATTTTCGAGGCAGAGATAGATAGAGATATATAAATTCTTGATATGTACGGGTGTCAGGGGTTATGGGGTGAAGGCAAGAGAATGGGGTTAGGGGGGTGAGATAGATCAGCTGGGATTGAATGTCTGAGTAGACTTGATGGGCTGAATGGCCTAATTTTGCTCCTATCACTTATGAATGATGAAGGAAGGTGGAGAGAGGGAAGGTTTTTGAGATAATGTTATGGCTTTTAGCTTCTGTAACTGGAAGCACCTTCACCAATGGGCGAGTGATTAATCGTAGGAATGATTGAATCTTAGGAAGTTTGAATTGAAGAAGGGCAGAGATTTTAGAGGACTGTGGTGCAAGTGGATTACACTACTAGTGGTACAGGGGGCGGGGGGGGGGGGGTGTCAAGGGGTAGTGGTTAAAGCCACAGAAGGATTTAAAACAAGAATCAATATTTTTAAATGGTAATTATTAGTTGGGAGTCGGGGGAGTTCCCCCCACCACGGGTACCATGTAATCCCGTACTACCTGCTCCATGGTCGGATAGTCGGCGACTAAACCATCTCCCGCACCTGGTTTGCCAGGTGAGGAGGGGGCTGTGGACCCCCAGCAGGCCCAAAAACAAGCCCTGTCAAAGGGCGGATGAGCTTCTAGCGAGCCAACGGCCATCCACACTTCAGTAGAGGTTACGATCACTGTCGTACACGGCATTGTAAGGCATTGATGTTTTCAACGATGATGTTGGTGATGACGTGACCAGTGAGCACCAGAGCAAGAGATGACCAGGACTTGGTGAGAATGATCCAGGATTCTGCCGGGTACAGGCACCAGGACTCCGGATACGGTTGAGATGGGGGAGGAGAGGATGAGAGAGGCTAACCAGGACTCAATGGGTTAGGCAGTGTCGGGACAACCTGTGAATGAATGATGAGCTGAGGCGTGAAGGGTGAAGTTATGAGTCGACTGAGATAGGAAGGATTGTGTAGGAATGATCTGCAGTTGCTGGTTTACATTGTAGACTCCCAGTCTGTAGAAGGGCCTCGACCCAAACGTTCGAACATTCCTGGGCTGCAACCAGAAGAAGATTCTGACAAAATGTGTCTTGGATTTCCTGACACGGATGGAGCAGAGTGTGAGAGGTTCCTCTCTGGGCCATTGAGGTGCCATGTCCTGCTCCATATTCAGTGAGTGTTAATTAGCTCATTGCAAAGCTGAAGCAGAGATTGCTGTGGGAATTGGAGACGCTCTCATTCCCCAGCGCAGTGTGTTTACCTGTCAGCCTCTCCTCAACCTGGCTCCGTGTCGAATGTCTCATTAAAGTTTCGGAGTCATTTCTTTTCTCTAGTGGGTTCTGTTTGATGCCCTTGCGATAGAATCACCATCCCAGGCAGTTGTGGTTCTGTCACAGAGTGGGCCAGTAAAGCAGAGGTTTTTAAAGCCTGCGGTCCAAATTGAGTCCAGTTCCTGTCACAAACCATCGTCCTTCCGACCACCTGTCTGTAGAAGGGTCTCGACCCGGAACGTCACCTCTTCCTTTTCTCCAGAGATGCTGCCTGTCCCGCTGAGGTACTCCAGCTTTTTGTGTCTATCTTTGGTTTAAATCAGCATCTGCAGTTCCTTCCTAGCCAATGTTCAAATGTATTTGTTTCAGCTCAGTCCTGGGAGATGCCTCCAGGTGCAAGGCCAAGAACTACCACCAGTACAGATTTACAATTCCCAGTTTCCAACGGTTTTGGGAATATTCCTCCTGCTCTGAGGAGAGAATCCGATTCAGTCGGGGACAAAGTCAGGGGCCTGGCTTTCGTTATACCAATCAAAACAAATCCTACTCTTGCAGTGTCTTCAGATGAAACCAGATGAGATTTCGCAACGAGAGGAATATATAACGATGCTGGAAATGTAAAATAGTGCAAGGTTCTGGAATGTTCCGGCAGGAGCCGTGGAGAGAGAAGCCCAGGTACATTTTAAGAAGATGGCGCCAATCTCGTGGCAAACAATCAATTTTAAACATATTAACTTAAATTTAAAGAAAAATAATAGCAGGAGCAGGTAAAGAATTTCTCCAGCCTCCTTGTAAGTCTGAAGAAGAGGCTCAACCCGAAACCTCACATATTCCCTTTAACCATTTAACCATATAACAATTACAGCACGGAAACAGGCCTTCTTGACCCTTCTAGTCCGTGCCGAACACTTACTCTCACCTAGTCCCATCTACCTGCACTCAGACCATACCCCTCCATTCCTTTCCCGTCCATATACCTATCCAATTTATTTTTAAATGTTAAAATCGATCCTGCCTCCACCACTTCTACTGGAAGATCATTCCACACAGCTACCACCCTCTGAGTAAAGAAGTTCCTCCTCATGTTACCCCTAAACTTTTGTCCCTTAATTCTCAAATCATGTCTTCTTGTTTGAATCTTCCCTACTCTCAATGGAAAAAGCTTATCCACGTCAACTCTGTCTATCCCTCTCATACTGACTGTTTGTGTCTATCTTCCTTATAAGTCAATATCCAGGCTAAACATTCTTTTGCATCACTCTTACGTATCTGGAACCCTTAAGCCTGGACATTAATACAGCTCAGTTCTAAATACAACGGAGATCTCAGTATCCATAGTTCTCTGGGACGGTGAGTTTCTCCACATATCAGTCATGAATAGGAGGCCTTTACTCCTGAGATTTATGTCTCAGTTCATAATTCAGTCACCTGAAGAAATATCACCCTGGTATCTCCCACATGAAACCCTCTCGAAAGCACACACAGAGCCAGGGCATTGCTGGGGTAGGAGGGAAGAAGCGGGAACATTCACCACGAAGGGGAAGGCATGAGGATTAGAACCTAAACACGAGAAGGGAAAACGATAACAGCAACAGCAAACACAATGGAAGAGATCAATAAATGGTCTGCTGGAGGAACTAATTGGGCCGAGCAGCATCTGTGGGGGAAAAATAATTAGAGTCATAGAATCATAGGGGACAGACACAAGCTTTCAGCCTAACCTGTCTTTACCAACCAAGCTCCCCATCGCAGCTCGACCCATTTGGTGTTGGTTAATTATTATCATATGTAGCGAGATGCAGTGAAGAACCTGTTTGTGTGTTACTGAATCACATCTGATAATGCTCTGCATGAGTACACCCATGCCACACACAAGTACAACAGCTAGAATGAAGAGAGATGTGCCAGAGTGCAGGATATAGTTTCTCAACATTGTAGCGTTACAGTTCCAGACAAAAGTCCAACGTACACAATGAGCTAGTTTGGGAGATCTGAACTGACACTAACAATAATAGACAATAGACAATAGGTGCAGGAGTACGCCATTCGGCCCTTCGAGCCAGCACCGCCATTCAATGTTGATCATCCCCAATCAGTTCCCCATTCCTGCCTTCTCCCCATATCCCCTGACTCCGCTTTCGTTACTAGCCCTATCTAGCTCTCTCTTGAAAGTATCCAGAGATCTGGCCTCCACCACCCTCTGAGACAGAGAATTCCACAGACACACAACTCTCTCTGAGAAAAAGTGTTTCCTCGTCTCCGTTCTATATGGCTTACCCCTTATTCTTAAACTGTGACCCCTGGTTTTGGACTCCCCCAACATCGGGAACATGTTTCCTGCCTCTAGCGTGTCCAAACCTTAATAGTCTTATATGTTTCAATAAGATCCCCTGTCATCCTTCTAAATTCCAGAGTATACAAGCCCAGCTGCTCCATTCTCTCAGCATATGACAGTCCCACCATCCCGGGAATTAACCTTGTAAACATAGAAACATAGAAAATAGGTGCAGGAGTAGGCCATTTGGCCCTTCGAGCCTGCACCGCCATTCAATATGATCATGACTGATCATCCAACTCAGTATCCCGTACCTGCCTTTTCTCCATACCCTCTGATCCCCTTAGCCACAATGGCCACATCTAACTCTCTCTTAAATATAGCCAATGAACTGGCCTCAACTACCCTCTGTGACAGAGAATTCCAGAGATTCACCACTCTCTGTGTGAAAAATGTTTTTCTCATCTCGGTCCTAAAAGACTTCCCCCTTATCCTTAAACTGTGACCCCTTGTTCTGGACTTCCCCAACATTGGGAACAATCTTCCTGCATCTAGCCTGTCCAACCCCTTAAGAATGTTGTAAGTTTCTATAGGAGCCCCCCTCAATCTTCTAAATTCTAGCGAGTACATGCCGAGTCTATCCAGTCTTTCTTCATATGAAAGTCCTAACATCCCATGAATCAGTCTGGTGAACCTTCTCTGTACTCCTCCTATGTTCCCCATGATCAATTCACCCGTTTCTGACTGCAAGGGACCGACATTTGTTTGAACTAATCTTTTTCTCTTCACATATCTATAAAAACTTTTGCAGTCAGTTTTTATGTTCCTTGCCAGTTTTCTTTCATAATCTATTTTCCCTTTCCTAATGAATCCCTTTGTCCTCCTCTGCTGGACTCTGAATTTCTCCCAGTCCTCTGGTAGGCTGTTTTTTCTGGCTAATTTGTATGCTTCATCTTTTGTTTTGATACTATCCCTGATTTCCCTTGTTATCCACGGATGCACTACATTCCCCGATTTATTCTTTTGCCAAACTGGGATGAACAATTATTGTAGTTCATCCATGCAGTCTTTAAATGTCTTCCATTGCATATCCACCGTCAACCCTTTAAGAATCAATTGCCAGTTTATCTTGGCCAATTCACGTCTCATACTCTCAAAGTTAACTTTCTTTAAGTTCAGAACCCTTGTTTCTGAATTAACAATATCACTCTCCATCCTAATGAAGACCAAATTATGGGCACTCTTGCCCAAGGGGCCACGCACAACAAGACTGCTAACTAACCCTTCCTCATTACTCAATACCCAGTCTAGAATCGCCTGCTCTCTCGTTGGTTCCTCTACATGTTGGTTTAAACCTACGCTGTATCCCTCAATAGCAAGAACACAGAAGGACCTTTCAGATGTCTGATAACAGAGGGCATCAAGCTGTCGTACATGCTCTCAAGCTGCTGTACTTACTGCCCGATGGGAGCAGAGAGAAGAGGAAATGGCCTGGGTCAAAAAGGTCCCTAGCCATTTTGGCTGCTTTCCCAAGGTAGTGTGAAGTGTAGATGGAGTCAATGGTGGGGAGTCTGGTCTGTGTGATGTTCAGGGCTACATCCACAACTCTCTGCAATGTTTTTGTGATCTTGAGCAGAGCTGTTCCCAGCCCAAGCTGTGGTGCAATCTGACAGGATGATTTCTACGATACATCTGTAGAAGTTTGTAAGAGTTGTTGGAGACTTGCCAACTTTCTTTAGCCTTCTGAGGAAGTACAGACGTTGGCGTGCGTTCTTGGCCATTGTGTCAATGTGGTTGGCCCAGGACAGATTGTTGACACTGATTGATTACAAATGTAATCTGTTGCCACTGGAACACTGGCAAAGAAACATTTGCCCACATTTGTGCAAGAAGGAACTGCAGATGCTGGTTCACACCGAAGATAGACACAAAATGCAGGAGTAACAGCGAGTCTGAAGAGGGGTTTGACCAGAAACATCACCCCTTCCTTCTCTTCAGAGATGCTGCATGCCCTACTGTTACCCCAGCATTTTGTGTCTATATTTGCCCAAATTTGGCCCATATACGTCCTAATTGTTCCTACTCATATACCTGTCCAAATGTCTTTTAGGATATCAGCATGTTTTCCACATACTCTGGGGAGAAGCAGTAGAATTGTCGACGGTTCCAGTTGAAACTCTGCACCATGAAGGGAAATCCTCTTGAGACCAATCTCATGAAGGTGAGAGTTCCTGGCATGTTTGGCAGAGAGTGGACGATGGAAGAGCCGCAAAAGCAACACGTTTACATCAGGTCGGAGACGACAGACGACATTCCACATTCTGTTTGTTTTCTGTATTTTAATGAGGTGGCTGTGTTTGTGCCAATAAACGTCACCTGTCTCTGCCACCACACGATCCACCATTGCAATCCATCTGCTCAGCCATCAGGCCAAAAATAATTTTAGCCAAGGCATAAATGCTACTGCAACAAAAATAAACTACCACTCCAGTCATGCATGAAGTTATTACCCTCACGTGGCAATCTCTGATGATAATCAGCAAGGGTAACACGTGTAACTACTCCTAGATATGTCACTGCCATGTCTGGCAATTACTATGCATGTCAACTGCGTGTGAAACTTATCAGGCACTGTTGCATATAGCAATCATCATATATGGCAATAACCATGAAATATTGACTTCTCTAACTCCAAGTAAATGTCAACTTTTCTAACATTTTCTAGTACAACCCAGCGGTCCTAGGTCTCCTCCATTGTCAGAGTGAGGCTAAACGCAAATTGGAGGAACAGCATCTCATATTTCGCTTGGGCAGCTCACAGCCCAGTGGTATGAATATTAATTTCTCTATCTTCAAGTAACTCCTGCATTGCGTCTCTCTCCATCCCTCTCCCACCGAACTCACATCAGCTTCTCGTTCACACCTAGCAAACAGCTAACAATGGACTGTTTCCTTTCTCATCGTTACTGTTTTGCATATCTTTCATTCTTTTGCTCTATATCTCTCTATATTATCGTCTTTATCTCTCGTTTCCCTTTCCCCCGATTCTCAGTCTGAAGAAGAGTCTCAACATGATACTTTTTCTCCAGAGATGCTGCCTGTCCAGCTGTTACTCCAGCACTTTGTGTCTATCTTTGATCTGTATATCGACTTCTCTAACTTCGTAACCGTTGCATTCACTCTCTCCATCCCTACCCCATCCTAGTTCTCCGACCAGTCTGACTGCCTTCCTGATTAAACATTATCTTTATATACTTTGTTGTCACCTTCTTGTAGCTAACATTGATCAACCCTACATGTTCCTTGAAGTTTGTCCCCTTTGATGTCTCATTTTCACACCTTACCCTTCCATATCTCTGTGTCTCCCTCTCCCCTGACTCTCAGTCGGAAGAAGGGTCTCAACCTGAAACGTCACCCATTCCTTCTATCCAGAGATGCTGCCTGTCCCGCTGAGTTACTCCAGATTTCTGCGTCCATCTTCAGTGTAAACCAGCATCTGCAGGTCCTTCCTGCAGAGGCTTTACCATGTGTGACAAATGCCTTGCAATGGCCTCTGTGTGATATTTGTCACATGTGAAAATAGCCATGTATGACAATTACTTCATTGCATGTGACAACTGCCATATGTCCCAGTTACCATGTGTGACAATTGATATGTGTGAGACGGGCCGGTGTCACCATTGCCATGTGTGACAATTACATGTGCAATATTTGCCATGCATGACAATTACTACATGTCACTATTGTCATGCGTGGCGATTACACCATGTTTGACAATTATGTGTGGCACTGTGCCAGCCTTCAGTAGGTTAAAGGATATACACATCTAAATAAACAGAGGGAACAATTTGCATGTGTCACTGTCAATAAAACGAGCTTAGCAAAATTGAACACATGACTCATCCTGAGGCTGTGAACACTTCACAGTGAATAATTACCTCCCCACCCCCTGGGGAAATCTTTGTTCTAAGTTTTTGACAGAGGAATGCAAAGAGAGAGAAAAAAATCCATCCACACCCCATGTCTCCTCAAACAAATCTGACATTGACTGATTAGAGATTTAATCTGCTGTCACTTCAACACTGCCAGAGGAGCAGGTATCAAACACAGGCAAATGACTGCCTCAGTGTGCTCCATGACATGCCAAACAGGGCAGACGGCAGTGTCTTGTCACGCCATGTCCCCACTTGCCCCCACACTGACTGCCATATGCTGCATTTACGGCAAGTCAGAGTGAATTCCAATATCTCAACACATGGCACCGTTTTGCCAAAGAGTAAAAGAAGATCTGCGTGAGAAGGAACTGCAGATGCTGGTTTAAACCAAAGATTGGCACAAAATGCTGGAGTAACTCAGCGGGACAGGCAGCATCTCTGGAGGGAAGGGATGGGTGACGTTTTGGGTCGAGACCCTTCTTCATCTATCTAAAAGAAGATAATCAGAACCACAAAGCAAAACTGCTTTGTTGGACGCAAATTATGATGTCCTGCTCCATTCATCTGAGCTTCTGAAGTAGACTTCATGGCCATTAGCTCTTCACTGACAGCTGGGCCAACCACAGCTTGAACATAGACACAAAAAGCTGGAGTAACTCAAGGAGACATACGGCATCTCTGGAGAGAAGGAATGGGTGATGTTTCGGGTCGAAGCGTACAAAGATAAAATGTAATCAGCAAGACAGTCAGACTGGTTGGAGAACAAGGATGGGGGACGGATGGAGAGAGAGGGAAACGAAGCGTTACTTGGTTAGATAAATCAATATTCAAACCGCTGGGTTTTAAGCTGCCCAAGCGAAATACGAGGTGCTGTTCCTCCAATTTGTGTGGTTCATTGTCATCTTCCCCTAGCTAACATTGATCGATTCTACATTCTCCTTAAGACCATCCCCTTTGATGTCTCGTTTTTACAGCTTAACCTTCCACCTCTCTGTCTCCCTCTCCCCTGACTCAGTCTGAAGAAGGGTCTCGACCCAAAATGTCACCCATTCCTTCTCCCCAGAGATGTTGCCTGTCCCGTTGAGTTACTCCAGCATTTTGTGTCTATCTTCAGTGTAAACCAACATATGCAGTTCCTTCCCACATCAACCAGTGCTTGTTCTACTGGCATGGAGTGGGACTCCCAGCCACAGTGACTGCTGCCCAAGGTTCCTGTCATCAATGAGTGGACTTTCCACGGTGCTCAATATAGACACAAAATGGTGGCGTAACTCAGCGGGACAGGCAGTATCTCTGGAGAGAAGGACGTTGCGGGTCGAGACCCTCCTTTCAAACCCTCAGTCCGGCACAGTTAAAGACCCAAAGTCCACTCCAGAATATATTGTGCATTGCACTATTAGAGATGGAGTCTTCGATAAAATATTAAATTAATGCCCTTTCAGCTCTGACAGATGGATGTTAGATTTTTTTGGGCACAGTTTTGAAGAATTTTGGCGTTTATCCCTGTTTCTTTGTTATTATTTATTACTCCATAAATGATCACTCAATCAGATTATTTGGTCATTGTTGCATTTGTGGATGAGCTCCATGCAGTGTGTGTATATTCCAGAGAATGTGTGCCCCAGTGTTTGTGCATGTGTGCGCACGTGTCTGCCACATTGTGTGTCCGCGTGTGTGCGTCACACCGTGTGTCCATATGTGTGTCACAATGGGTGTGTCCATGTGTGTGTCACACTGTGTGTCATGTCCACAAGTGATAGGAGCAGAATTAGACCATTTGGCGCATCAAGTCTACTCTGCCATTCAATCATGGCTGATCTATCTCTCCCTCCTAACCCCATTCCCCTGCCTTCTCCCCATAACCCCTGACACTTGCACTAATCAATAACAATGAAATCATGAGTTCAATGTCGTTCTCCGTGTGGGGAAAGGACCAAGGTGATAGTTTGCTGGGGATGGAAGGCTGTTGGGAATGGCAATGAATGTCTGTTTTAGTGTGTATGGAATTAGTCTATCTTTCTAATGGCCTTCACCCTCCAACATTCTCCACAAGAGCAACCTTATAGTTTACTCTGGGCAATAATTATTGAGCCCACAAAGACGTTGATCATCATTCCTAGCAACAAACTATTGGAATCTTGACCATGCCTGGCTCTTTCTTCTGATGATAGACACAAAATGCTGGAATAAATCAGCAGGACAGGCAGCAACTCTGGAGAGAAGGAATGGGTGACGTTTCAGTTCGAGACCCTTCTTCAGACTGAATTCTTCTTTCTTCCGACGCTTTGATTGGCTGGTTCTTACCTCACCCCTTAATTAATTATATCTGTTCACTGATGAGTCACAGACCAAAATATTAATTGAATCATTCTACACTCTTTAAACATTTAAAGGTTACCTCAGCCCTCATAGCTACTGCAGTTAATGAAAAAAGATGGAATCTTGATTTTAATTTTGATGTTTCCTTACATGATTTCAAACTGTGTAATTAATTTAAAACAGTAGGTTTGCTGAAATGGGGTCCCTGTTCATCGAGAAACTCCTGCATCACATTTTTTGCAATGTTGCCTGTGTACCACTAACATCGATGGAACTGAATCTTTGGATCAGAGTTCAGGTTACGAAAGCCCCACTGATCTGCACTGACAAATATGATGGCAGATGGGTTTTCATTCCTGTGGCCCACAACATAATTCCATGCTGTTGCCTGGTGGGGCTCAGTCTACAGAGGTCCTGTTACCCTACCACAGTGGAACGAATTGCTACATTTCTGGCCTCCAGTGAATTAGAGAGATCCCACGGAGCTGTGCTCTTCTCAAACCATTGTTCCACAAATAACTGCAACTAGAAGACACAACTGTTTTTTTTTGTTTCACTCCTTTCCATCAAGTACCGCACCCCTATAAATGGATAACAAGTAACGTACCAAAGGCTGGCGATCATCCCAGGGACAAGATGGACAAAACATGATTAATTTCCAGATCTAGCAAGTTAGAAACGTAGAAACGTAGACAATAGGTGCAGGAGTAGGCCATTCGGCCTTTCGAGCCAGCACCACCATTCAATATGGTCATGGCTGATCATCCACTATCAGTACCCTGTTCCTGCTCTCTCCCTTATCCCTTGATTCCGCTAGCCTGAAGAGCTTTATCTAACTCTCTCTTGAAAACATCAAGACTTATGCCAAACCGGCATGGGTCCCTGAGTCAGATCACAGCTGGATTACTTTGAACAGTTCTGATCTCCATTTTATTAGGGGATATAAAGACCTGGGAGAGCTAAGAACTTGAACACTGTAACTATCAAGAAAAAATGGATAGACAGGAGCTCAAGATTATGAAAAGATTTGTTGGGCTAACGCAGGAGTAGTTGAGGGATCAGTATAGATGCATTTAAGGCGAAGCCGGATATGGAAAAATAACATTAGAAAAATCGACAAAGGATTATCCAAAATAAAACAATTACTTTGCATTAGTTTGCTCAGACATCTATTTCTGCACTGTAAACATTACACAGTAACATGTAGAATGTAACTTCAGCCGTTGAGCAAACGGTTCTGGGTGAGGCGAGACTGAGAAAATGCAGATGGATCGTAATACGTATCAGAATGTCAAGAGCAAGGGACTAACTTTGCAAAGAGCCAGCAGAGGCATAAAGGGCCAAATGGCCTCTTTCTGTGATGTGCAATTGTAAAGTGCAGCTTTCTGCATTGTCCATAGGTTAACTTAAAGGTAAGTTTCAAGAAATAGATGAGAGGGACACCTGGAATATTTGCTGCTGTTCTGTTGAATTCCTACCAGAACTTCTAAATGAGAGTTTCATGAAGTAGGACAAGATGGATGAAGACAATCTATCATTTGAAGAGGAAGTGAAGTGACATGTTATAGTCACAGAACCATAGTCATGTACAACCATACAGCAAACCAGAGCCATGTGGTATACCATACCATAGAGCATACAGTATACCTTGGAGCTATACAATATACCATACCATACAGCTGGGGTTCCCAACCTTTTTTGTCCCGTTTACCCCTGGCAACTTTAATAGCACATAACCATGCTATTTCACTTATTTATGATGAACAGAACCAGAACCAAACACAGACAGTCAATGAGAAGAAATGAGAAGAAATATGTACAAATCCAGAATCAACAAATTTACCCATTGGGTAGGCGAAACATACAGGGGGTAAATTTACCCCAGGTTGGGAACCCTTGCTATAGAGTGTAGTATACCATACCATAGACCCATACAGCAAAGAAACAGACCCTTCAGCCCAACCCGTCCATGCCGACAACGTAGCCTTACTGAGCTTGTCCCATTTGCCTGCACCTGAATCATATCCTTCTAACCCTTTCCTAACACTTTACCCGTCTTATATGTTTCAATATCTTTCATCCTTCTAAACAGAGTGTACAAGCCCGGCTGCTCCATTCTCTCAGCATATGACAGTCGCGCCATCCCGGGAATTAACCTTGTAAACCTACGCTGCACTCCCTCAATAGCAAGAATGTCCTTCCTCAAATTAGGGGACCAAAACTGGGTTGAGGGATTTGAAGACAAGAATGGGTTGTGAGGCAGTGAGGCGGCAGTGAAAGGAAGCACACACCATGGTCCAGGACTTGTTGTGGGTTGTGTGCCAGTGCTGGTAGCCTGGCCCCATTGCACAAAGAGCCAGCACCATGCAGAGCAGAAGGAGAGGAGACGGAGGGAGAGCGGTGGAGAAAGGCTGACTGCTGCCTCCATTCCCCAAGCAGTCACGGCAGTTCAACCAAAGCTTGACAGGCACCTCTTAATAGGAGATCCGAGATATGCAGAGTAACATCAGCACAAAACAAAACACTTCCTTGATGTTCATGTTCGGCTGAAAGTAAATCTTTCATACAAAGTGAATACCATCAGCCTCTGGGTCCTATGCCGCCAGTCACGACAGCTGTGTGATTTGGGAGTCGATAAGACAACTCAAGATTAATATTCCTGCATAATAAAGCAAGGCTCATTCACACAGCTGGGAGAGGATGGTAATGAGTTTCCATGGAGCAGATTGTGAATAGAGTGACAGGGATCGAGGCGGACCTCGTCTGAGGTGAATTTGAAGATCTAAGGCTTTGACAAATGGGAAACTGAAACCAATAATTCTGCTTAATTCAAAAGCGTTTGAATAATTTCCTTCATGATTACACCGAGAGACCTTTTATGAGCTCCTCATAATGCCTTGATCTCCATTTCCCCAGTTAAACTGATTTGAAAAGTCAAACTCCAATCTTTTGCCTTTGGCTTCCTTTAACTTTATTTCACCAACTTTATTCCTTATTCCTCAGCTTTCCCCATTGTCCGAAAGACAGATGCCATTTTAAATGTTTGAGGGAAACTTATTATATTAGCAGTGGTGTGAAGAGTAATCATGTTCTGATCATCCTCCTGAATGTTGCGTTTTGAGATCGTGGGCTGCAATCTGAAATCATGGACTACAATCTGAAATCAGGGGCTACGATCTGAATTCATGGGCTACAATCTGAAATCACAGACTACAAGCTGAAATCAGGGGCTACAATCTGAAATCACGGGCTATAAGCTGAAATCATGGACTACAATCTGAAATCACGGACTACAAGCTGAAATCAGGGGCTACAATCTGAAATCACAGGCTATAAACTGAAATCATGGACTACAATCTGAAATCGCGGGCTACAAGCTGAAATCAGGGGTAATCTCTGGCAACAACATCTCTCTATCTGATGAGATCAATATATGTTATGCCTGTTATGAACACACAAACAACATTGACCAAGGCACAGCCCCTGCTGGCTCTGTCCCTATCATTCAGTGGCAGAAGTCAGATTGCACTCATGAAAGAAAATCCTTGGAAAACAGTCAGCACAGATGCAGTACCTGGACAGTTTCTGAAACAAGTCAAGTCAAGTCACTTTTATTTCTATAGCACCTTTACAATACAACTCTCCTTGGCCAAAGTGCTTAACATTGGTGGAGGTACTAACGTTATACAACAGTGGTTCATAGATGAAGTACATACATAAATACATACATATAGCCCTCGCTCAGAGGACATCAAGAAAGGCTTGAGAGTAAAGATGAGTTTTAAGTCTCGACTTAAAGGAGTCGATGGAGGGGGCAGTTCTGATAGGAAGAGGGATGCTGTCCCACAGTCTAGGAGCTGCAACCGCAAAGGCGCGGTCGCCCCTGAGCTTATGCCTAGACCGCGGGATGTTCAGCAACCCCAAGTCGGCCGATCTCAGGGACCTGGAGGTGGTGTGGTGGGTGAGCAGACTTTTGATGTAGGTGGGGGCGAGCCCATTGAGGGTTTTGTAGACATAAAGGAGGATCTTGAAATTAATTCGGAACCGCACAGGGAGCCAGTGGAGAGAGGCCAGGATCGGGGTGATGTGGTCCCTTTTTCGGGTGCCCGTCAGGAGTCTCGCTGCGGCGTTTTGGACCAGTTGCAGGCGGGACAGGGAAGATTGGCTGATGCCAGTGTAAAGGGAGTTGCAGTAATCTAGGCGGGAGGAGATAAATGTGTGGATGATCTTTTCGAGGTCGTCAAACTGGAGGAATTGTTTTATTTTAGCTATCGCCAAAGCTGGAAGAAGCTAGCTTTTACCACGGCATTGACTTGTTTGTCAAATTTCAACGCTGAGTCAAATATCACCCCAAAATTTTTGACGTGAGTTTTGAGGAGTGGGGTAAGGCTTCCAACGCTGCCTGCTATTGTTTTGATTGAGTCCAAGGGGCTGAGAAGGATGACCTCAGACTTTCTCTTGTTTAGTTGGAGGAAGTTCTGGGCCATCCAACACTTTATATCCTCGAGGCAGTGGAAAAGGTTAAGTAGATTTGATCGGTTGTTGGGCTTCAGGGGGAGATAGAGTTGTGTATCTCTGCATAGCAATGGAAGGAAATGCCGTGCCTTTCAATGACTTGGCCTAAGGGGAGCATATACAGGGAGAAGAGAATTACACACCAAATCAGTTGACCACGGTCCTTGTGAGCATCTTTAACCTTTCATTTCAACATCTATTGTTCCCATCTGCTTGAAGGAAACCTCCATCATTCCAGATCCTAAACAGCAGTGTGGTCTCAGTGCACAGGAATGATCGGCACAGCTCCCCGTCTGAAGAAGGGGCTCAACCCGAATTATCGTCTATTCCTTTTCTCCAGAATGCTACACTTTTCTGCAGAATGCTACACTTGTCGCTTTGCCTCCCCCCTTCACTCCATCCAAGGACCCAAGCAGTCTTTCCAGGTGCAGCAGAGGTTCACCTGCACCTCCTCCAACCTCATCTATTGCATCCGCTGTTCCCGGTGTCAACTGCTCTACATTGGTGAGACCAAGCGTAGGCTTGGCGATCGCTTCGCCCAGCAGCTCCATTCGGTTCGCACTAACCAACCTGATCTCCCGGTGGCTCAGCACTTCAACTCCACCTCCCATTCCGAATCCGACCTTTCTGTCCTGGGCCTCCTCCATGGCCAGAGTGAGGACCACCGTAAATTGGAGGAGCAGCACCTCATATTTCACTTGGGCAGTTTACACCCCAGCGGTGTGAACATTGACTTCTCCAATTTTAGGTAGTCCTTGCTTTCTCCTCCCCTTCCCAGCTCTCTCTAAGCCCACTGTCCCCGCCTCTTCCTTTCTTCTTCCCGCTCCCCCCACCCTCACAAAGGTCTGAAGAAGGGTCTGGAACTGAAACGTTGCCTATTTGCTTCACTCCATAGATGCTGCCTCACCTGCTGAGTTTCACCAGCACTTTTGTCAACCTTTTCTCCAGAGATGCTTTCTGACCTGTTGAGTACTGGACTCTGCTGTTGTTCAGTGAAAGACCTAGCTGAAATGTATTAGCCTTTCAGCCTCGATGGAACTGTCAAAAGGCAGTGCCTCTGGTCTTGGAACAGCGAGGCCAGAGGAAGGATGATTCTCTTTGTCTCACATTGACAATGCCAATGGCAATCCCAGAAAACAAGGAGGATGTTGCAGTTCACATTTCACAGTAAGGAAGCCCCAGGCTAACATTACTGGTATCAAAA